>JAKMWQ010000040.1:0-221124 GCA_025328335.1 Colletotrichum sp. SAR 10_65
TCTTTCCCAAAGACGCCATGGATACCATAGGCTTCATTCGCGCTCAGCGACAGAATCTTCCCATCGTCCCAACAAAGGAGACCTGTGCCGGCAAAACCTACATCACAGAGGCTCAACCGCCATCATTGCTGACCGTCTTGCCAATGCGGGGAAACGACAAGGATCTCTTCTTTTCTTGCTTGGCGTCGGCTATTTGTTTACCTACCTATCACGTCTTTCTTATCTGCACAGACACAAACCTATCAATTGCAGCTCTTATCTCCATTTTTGCTGCACGCTGCCTTATCAACCGATCCTCATCTCTCTTTAGCTTCTTGGCAACATCTAGACCCATGATCCGGACGGAAACCTGAACGCTTTTTTTCTTCACCGACAAACAAGAACATCGCTACTCTGTCGATATTGTTTGCATGGGGTGTGATGCGGTCTTATCGGGTATGGAGTAGCCCACATTGTTGCTCGAGTGGTCATGCCCATGACACATTTTGGACTGAAGCAACCCATTTCCTGGCCATGACGAACGTCCGGACAGGCGATATCGGTAAACTTTCCTTGGCATTGGAACCAAGCCGGATTACACTCTGATTGAGCCATTTTCCGAGAACCACTTTACGCGGACGATACACCCCTCTATAAGGGAGCCTCTGCACGTTCATAATGTCTTGAACTCTTTGTGCAGCCCATCGCCTGTAGGAGTCAATCATGCGGTCCTCGATTCACTTGATTCCCCTCCTGGGAGGTTTGCGTTCTTTGGCAGAGGCAAAGCCGCTGGACCAGCCTTCCGTGACGTTCCTGTCCCCTTCGGAGGTCAGCCCAGGAAGTGCTCATAACGTTATTATTGAGTATGGCGGCAGTGCAGATGGTGAACTCACAATCACCTACGACTCATGCGACGGTGCTGCCGTCGTCTCGGACGCGAAGCAGCGTCTCGGCACAACTCATGTCGGTGACCATCCTCTAGCTGCGCGCCACATGGACCATGAGGACAGGCGGCCAACCAAGTTTGTCTGGTTGACACCCACCGACATGGATGGCGGGTGTCTTCGTGCGTTCCTCAATGGTGAGCTAGTGGGGCAATCTGAGGATCTCCCAGTCACCAAGCGCATGGCTCGACGAAGCGCCAAATGGTCGTTCGCAGACGTGGGAGGAGACGACAGCATGTGGTTCAACGGCGTGGCCTATTTGGAGCAGAAGCAGCCTGATGAGGCATTTGTCGCCGCGGCAAAGAACAAGTCGTTCGGTATTCTCGGTGCCGGTATGTCTGGACTGATGTCGTCTGTAAGTCTAAGTTGCCGGCTCCATTGATCTTTGAGTGCATGGACTGACCTGTTTGGATCATAGCTACTCCTGGATTCTGTCGGTATACACAACTGGAAGATCTTGGAGTCATCTGAGCGTCTCGGCGGCCGCTTCAGGACTGTCTATCTCAACGGTACCTCCCCCGAGGAAGGTCAATATCACGAGCTTGGGCCTATGCGTTTTCCGGTCGAGATCACAGACTCCGAGACCAACGAGACGTTCCCGTTCAATGATCAACGGATCGTTTTCCAGCTGGCTGACGTACTCAACGAGCTCAACGCTGGCAATGAATCGGTGCAAATCAAGTTTTGGGATTGGATCCAGAGCTCTCCCAACACTCCTGTTGATTCTCCGTTTCGACGTCCTGACGGCACATTCCCCGGAAAGACTGAGGTGGCAA
This sequence comes from Colletotrichum sp. SAR 10_65, assembly GCA_025328335.1. NCBI lineage: Eukaryota > Fungi > Ascomycota > Sordariomycetes > Glomerellales > Glomerellaceae > Colletotrichum > Colletotrichum sp. SAR 10_65. Next base: position 1,700 of record JAKMWQ010000040.1, read on the forward strand.
CCGACCCGGCCTACGCAAACCCTACCGTCTATAGTAATGCCACCGCTGCTGCCGAGGCCATTGCTGCTCTGGACAAGTTCAAGGGCCTCGACGCCGAACGAATTCGCATGTACGCCACCAACATTTTCGCAGCTTATAAGCAAGCGAAGGAAGACGGCATGTTCGATTATTCGGAAGTCTCCTACCTGCGGGACGTCATCAAAACAGACCTCAACACCACTGATGAGGTTTCACCATCCCACATCTACTGGCCCATCTGGGAATACGAAACCGTTTACTTTCTCGCCACCAAGTGGGTTACTGTCAAGGGAGGGCTCAGTAGATTGCCAGCCGCTTTTGAGCCTCTGATGAAGGGAAGAATCCAGTACGGCGCCAAGGTGAATGGTCTTCTCTACAACGAAAACAAGACTGTGTCTGTCACCTGGAAACCCACTGGAGCCGAGCCTTTCGAGACCCCTGAAGAAGTCGAGACCTTCGACTACGTGATGAACAGTGTCCCACTTAACCTGTTGAAGTTCTGGGATCTGCCCCCCTACTCAAGCCTTCTGAAGCGCGCGGTTGATCGAACCCTGTTCGGTAACGCTGTCAAGGTTGCTGTTCAGTTCAAGACTCGGTTCTGGGAACACCTCGAGAAGCCCATTTTCGGCGGCTGCACCCGTCTCACTAAGCCTCAGCTCGGCCAGGTGTGCTATCCTTCGTGGGACCTGAACGCCACTGGACCAGGCACAATGCTAGCATCGTACCTCTCCGATTACGAGGCTACCGTCGCTTGCTCCATGTCTGAACAGGAGCACCTTGCCTACATCAAACGGGCTCTTATCCAAGTCCACGGCGATGTCGTTGAGGAGAACTGGACGGGCATTTCCGCTCGGCACTGCTGGGAACAGGATGAACACCATGCAGGAGCCTTCACCATGCAGATCTTCTCGCAGCAAGATCTTTACCTTCCCGCTTTCTACCAAACGCAGTTCAACACTGTGTTTATCGGCGAAGCAGCTACTTTCACGCACACCTGGACTTTCAGTGCCCTCGAGAGTGCTCTCAGGGGAACCGTTCAATTGCTTCTAGATATGGGTCTAGTAGACGAAGCCAAGCAAATTACTAATACCTGGATGGCGCGATTTATTGAAGTCTAGACTGGGCGTAAGCATATTGACAGGTGAAAGGAATTTCCTCTTTTATCACATTGAGTAGAGGGAATATGAAATTCGAGAGTCGAGGAGCAGCCTGGTGACCTATAGGCCTCTTTTACACCAGTCTTTAAGACTCACGCCATAAAGAGTGTCTGCTTAGCAAACGCACCAAGAAAATGTTGGATGATTTGTGATTATTTGCGTGAAAGGTGAATTATGAATACACAAACCCCCTCGGAGGTCATTGAAAGGTCAAGACCACCGCCTCGTCGTAGAAAATCCCATCATTCCGGTTGACGGCCTGACAACTGCTTCCCTTCTTGATAATCATTTCCATAAAACTGTAAGGCCCCGCCAGGGCTGTTGTCGATAGCGCACGCCTCAAGATGTCGTCGTGCCAGACTCTCCGTTCATCAGGGCAGCGAGGCTGGCCTCTTCATCGTCCGAATCATCATCGTCGTCGTCGTCATGCATCAAATCAATGACCAGGATTGAGCCCGAGTTTAGCGTGTCCAGTTGAAACCCAGCCTGCAAGACCCCCGGAGCGTCGTGAATGCATCCAGAAACGCTCAATCCGATGTCCGCATCTCTCAGAGCCAAGCATACGACCCGGAAATGCTCATGGTGGGTATCTTGATCCTGATCAAAAATCAAGATGACGTTTTGGTGGGTGAGGCAGAAGGTTTCGCTGATTTTTGCATTCTTCAGCGCCGCCGAGATTTGTGCCGGTTGTGTCTTGTCCGTGATAGTAAGGCGGGTGAAGACCTTGCCGTTCAGAAGGTTCTTTGTCGCGATTGCATCCTTCGGCGTAAATATTGATACGTTCGGGGGAAGAGCCAGAGCGGCCGGGGCCGTTTTCGTGTTCGCGGATGACATGCTGGTGAGTCTTGATGTCGCCGGCTGGTTAGATGTATTTCTGAGTGAGTGATGAGTCTGCTGCAGCGAAAATATTTGATGGCTTATGTAATCCTGACGTAGACCCCGCATATACATCTCCTTCCCCGGGTTCCACTCGGTGCCGTGGCCGGTCCCACTTCCGGAATCCTGTCCGGAGAAGATTGTTTTTGTTGCTGACCGGCGTGGCGTTGCAGCAGGCGGAGACATGCAGCCCAGCTGAAGTCTAGGACAGCAGCATGTCTCGTATGGAGGTCGAGTAGCCTATGCACGGGTATTGACCTGCCTGATTTGGACGGGTAGCAATCACGAACAATTATCAGCGTTCCCTGTCCAATGACGTGAGTCAAATAGAGTAGCACTATCGAATTTTCTTGCGCCATGCTTGACCAAATGAAGTCTCATGACACTTGATTTCCTTTCATTGACTGATGCAAGTAAGATGGCTGAATAATAGCCCATACACATTCAGTGCATGCACCATGCATGGCAGGCTCAACTGGCGACACAGGTACCGGCGCTTGATAGAAAGCCTGAAACTGTCTTCGAGTTGACGAACCTTTCCGATGAAATGGAACATTCAGTAAGACTGGTACTCAATGACGAAATTGGTGGTCTCGAGTCCTCGGGCAAAATACCGTAGTACATGGATCTTTGTCCCTCTCTGATGGGGTCTCGATGTCTTCCGAAGTCAGACGCTAAATGAACATATAAAGCACCATCTAGGCCACTTCGTAAGACATCCTGATCAACCGTAAAGCAAAATCATTCTTTCCATCATGATCACTCCCAAGTCTCTCGCTGCCAGTGCTTTGGCCCTTCTGCCCTTCGCTGTCCAAGCCACATACCCTTTCTACAACCCCGGCACTCTGCCTGGCAACTGGGACGCCTCTCGCGCAGAGCATGATGGGACAGTTCAACAAGTCACCAACATAGTATACAAAGGTACCACAGCCCTCAAAATGACACAAACATACGACGCGTCTTATACCGGCCGATACCACTCCGAGGTAGACGTCTCGGACGGCTACACTCGTGGCGACGAGCGCTTCTACGGCTTCGCTTTTCGCTTGTCGGAGAGCTGGTCTTTCGAAGGGACGCAGTCTTACAACATCGCTCAGTTCATTGCCAATCGTCCCGGCGCGGGTTGCGGCGATGACGACTGGATGCCCTCGTCCATGCTCTGGCTCAAGGGCAATCAACTCACAACACGCATCGTCAGCGGACAATACACCAGTCCAAACTGCGTCCGCAACTTTTCTGAGTTTGGCAACCTTGCCACCGTCTCCGCTGGAGCATGGCACACGGTCATCATTCAGGCACGATGGAATAGCGACAACACGGGCTTCTACAAGATCTGGTTCGATGGAGCCAAGGTGCTTGAGAAGTACGATGTTGCTACAACGATTGGCAACGACAACAGCAAGTTCGCATTCCGTGTGGGCTTGTACGCTAATAGTTGGCACGACGATAATAAGATGGTTGGAAGCCAGGCATTCCGGCAAATCTGGTTTGATGAGGTAACCGTCGACTCTACTTACAAGGCGGTCGACACCGCTCAGTGAGCTCCTACAGCAGGGGGATGCTGACCATACATCTATGGAAGGCTGAGAGTAGAACATTGCTTTAATCTCAATCATGATATCTCTATAGATGTATCAATCCAAGCCAGACCCTGCGATAACTATTGGTCATGCGATTCACCTGCATGGAAACTTCGAATGATAGAGTCCACATCCTCGATAGCCAATGGGCGAATGTCAGCCAGCGTCTTGATCTTCTCGGTTCTGGAATGTGATTTCAGTAAGCCTGCTGAGAGACTCAACCAGCCGAGTTCTTATTCAATAAGCACTTACACAATTCTGACTTGATCGTCCGGCATGTCCAGGCTAAGCTGGCTTACGCGGGTCTTGACTGCGTGCCAGCCCGTCAGTCTTGACTCGAAGTGGACGTATCGCGTCATCCCAAAGTCTGCGGGATTGATGATCTCGTAGTTGCTCGGATGGCTCAAGACCCCCTTGACGTGGTAGCCAGACTTGTGCGTAAATGCACAGAACCCAGTGATGGGGTTGTTGAAGGGCGTGTTGATCTGCACAGCTTCTGCGACCATGTCTTCCAGCTCTTTGATCATGTACAACTTGTACTTGCTAGTGACGTATTCACGGTTCTGGACAATCATGCGCGCCATGAAGCCACCGAGGGGTGTGATGCCGTTGCGCTCGCCGATGCCGAGCACTGTGACGTCGATGTGGGTGGCGCCTGCCTCGAGGGCAGTGTACGCGTTCGCGGTAGCGCAGCCGGTGTCATCGTGGAAATGGGTTTCGATGTCGCATGCTGGTTAGGTATTGAAAAGTCAGAAAATTCTGTGTCATATTTGACGTTCCTTTTCTTTTGCTGTTGCTGTTTTGAGGAAGCTGGTGTTTGGGAGCGGTGTTTGGGGGCGATGACTCACAGACAACCCCTCGAAGGGTTTGTATCAGATCGTAGACCTGACGCGGGTTTGCGCAACCAATGGTGTCCGCAACTCCCACGCGGTTGACCCCAATCTTGTCCACGGTCTTGTAGACGGAAAGAATGTCGACGAGATTGGATCGGAAAGAGTCTTCAGTGGAAAATCTGACCTCGAGGCCCTGGGACTTAACGTATTCGATGACTTCGATTGCCGCCTTGATGATTTGGGCAACATCCTTGCCGTGAGAATGTTGGCGAAGGAGAGCCGACGTTCCCATCATGATGTTGCTGCATCAAACAGTCAATCTCTGCTGCCAGTGACGGGGAATTGGCTGAGGGGTTGCCTTACACTCCGTCAACACCGCATTCTACGGCCGCTCGTACATCATCCATATGGCATCGCACGTGTGCTAGAATCTTGGCCTGAGAAGCGTGTCAATCAGGAATGACGAAAACGAAGTTTGGAGAAAAGCGTACGGAGGGTCGTACCTTGAGACCAAGTCCGCATATCAGCTCGCAGTCCTTGCGTGACTGTGGAGATGCGACCGGAGTTGTAAGCTCAATGTAATCCACTCCAAACTCATCAAGCTTCTTGGCTCTGTCCTCATGTCAGCTAATGTTCTGAATCGTTCGTTTGGTCAAGCAGTTCCGATCGGGGGCTCTTGCATCTTGATCTTGGTTTCTAAAGTAAACTGGTTAGCTGCTATCCATGAAGGGAATTTGTATCCGTGCAGGCCTTGACAGAACGTGGGAGCAAGATCAGGGGCAGGCAAGACAAACCTGTATCGAAGAAAGCATTCGCGAATTGCTCTCCCTCGCGAAGTGTTGTCTCAATCAACTTAAACCTTGAAACATTGCTCAGGAAGCTCTCGACTGGTCGGTTGTAGATCTCGCGTGGTGCCGACTCGTTAGGGGCATGCGTTAGGCCATGAGAATCCGATCCATTGATGCTCGTCATTGTTCCCGTATTCTAGTCTACGCGATTCGTTGGATCGTAGGAGGCAAAAGAATTGAAAACTTGAGGCTGGAATGCAAAAAGATTTGAAGTGTAAGGACGGGAGTATGTATCTTCTAGTCTTTTGGGCGAACGTGTCGATGATGGAACAGCTTCTACACATCTTACGGCAACTCTCCAAAGACTGCCTTCATAAACCCAAGCATTGACCTTTGTGACTCATTGCTACCGACTCACTTCATGGCGTTTCGTTGACCGGGAAGAAAAACTTCCCGATCATAGCTTGCGTAGGATTCGACAGGGAATCTGCCAGTGGGTAGATGCAGAGATAAAAGCTGCCGTAGTACTGTCCTATGTAAGGATGTAGTTTCGGAGCGGGTCCGCTGCGTCGGAATGGCTCCGGAGTCCGGTACCGCCTGGCTAAGATTAACCTGGAAACGATCACCAAGAGTCTGGGCGAGGAAAATTTGCGGTTATGACTCAACAGATCAACACCACCGAAGCTTCCCAATCCAAAGGCAGCCCACTTCTTAATGTTTCATTTCTTTCGGCATCTTATCTACGAAAGTTCTCCTTCATAATTACAGTTGAACTTCCTCGACTTCGATGCCAGCACTTGGCAAAACCCTGATCCACAAGAAGGCGCATACATTGAAAAGCGATAGCCGCCACGGCTCCCCCATGCGCCGGCGATCGACTAATGACTTGCAATTGCACATCAATCTTCTATATATTTTCTATTGTAGTGCTATCTATCGTATTACTCCTAGATCGTCCATTTCAAATGTCCTAAGAATAGAGCCAGGAGAATTTCCATAACAGCTAGACTTCTCACGGTGGTCATATAGACGAGTGAGTCATCTCTGAAGGCAGCTATCAATACGAACTTCAGCCAGCCCACATTTTGGTATGATTAATACGCATAGAGACGTTGGAAGGCTGATCCGGTTTGCTCTCGAAGCTGTCTCGGATTGCCTACCTCTACGATCCTACCGTTGTCCATCACCACTACAACATCATAGTCCTCAATGGTGTCGAGCCTGTGCGCCACGGCTAGAATGGTGTGGCTAGCGAGCTCCTCCCTGAGTACCTTTTGAAGCATTTTATCGGTTCCGTGATCGACACTGCTGGTTGCTTCATCCAGCAGCACGACCTTACTCTGGTCTTTGTGCAAGATGGCGCGAGCCAGAGCGAGCAACTGCTGTTGGCCGTGGGACAGACCCAACTCAGCGAATACAGCGTCCAATCCGCCGCGAGACTTGATGACATCGTCCCAAAGAAACGTCTTCTCCAGTGCCTCCACAAGTGCTTTGTCTCCTGATTCTCCATCGAAGGATGCGTTCGGGTCAAGGTTGGTTCGGACGCTTCCAGGAAGGGTCACTGGATCTTGAGGCAGAGTGATGAAATGTGGTCGGATTGCTTTGCGCGAGAGAGAGCAGAGATCGACATCGTCGATTTGGACGGATCCCGACGGCGTTTCGAGAAGACGAAGGAGAGTGAGAAGCAGAGATGTTTTGCCGCTATGTTGGCCAGCGTGAGTAGTGGTTCCCGTAATCGGTATATACAGAGAGATGACTTACCTTCCTGTGCGTCCACATATGCCGACCTTCTGGCCAGGCTTGATGCTCAGGGAAAGTTCGCGGAGAATAATCTCATCATCGGTCCTTCGCAATAATTAGCACCAACCCCTTTCACTAAATGTAGGGTATGGGATGGGGGGAAATACTTGTATCTAGCGTCTATACTCTTGAAATCAATTGCACCAGGAGATGGCCACCCTTGAGGGACCGGAGGCAGACTCTGGGTATCGACGCTGTCTTCTTGAGGAGTATCGCGGACAAAATCACGCAACCGGGCGATTGCGCCGAGAGAAGTCTCCAAGTTTGTCCAAGAGCTGATCAGCCGCGACAAGCTAGAGTTCAGGCCCATGAGACTGACCATGGATAGACCAATGGCACCGCCGCTTGTAGTGTTGGTGAGTTTGACAGCGAAGGCAACCTGGGACTAGTCAGCACGTCCGAACACTGCAGAATAGAAGCGGCATTCTTACCAGAACGGTGGCAATCACCGCCACGAACAGGTCCAACATAATTGCTAGCCATCTTTGGATACAGAACAGGAGATAGTAAGGTCTCTGAGAAATGTCAAGTAGACGGAGTTGTTCTTTGACAAATTCCTGCTGCCACCCAAAGGCGCGGATGGTCACGACACCGTTGAGTGTCTCTGTAAAGTGAGTGTAAAGAGGGGACTTTGACTCGAGATCAAGATGACGCATCTGCCGCGATGTCTTGAGATAGAACTTTTGTAGGAAGTACAAGGGCAAGACACAAAACGGAATGATAGCTGCGAAGTACTGGGCACCTGAGGCGATAAGTGCAGCAGAAGCGATAGCGACCAGAGTGTCGAGCACAACCTCGAAAAAGGCCGTAGGTAGAGTCTGGTCGACGAGCGTCATGTCCTGACTGAAGCGGTTGAGAGTAACGCCGCTGTCCACTGTTGTGAAGAACCACAGAGGAGCCTTGAGAACAGAGTCGAGAAGTTGCCAGTGAAGCCTTGTGGCTGAGTGGGGGATGACGACGACGAAAAACAGCCCAATGGCCAGTCCCGAGAACAGGACGGTTCCGATGCAAAATGCCAGATAGGCGCCGAAGTAAGCGCCGCGGCTTCCATCGTTGGTTCCGCGCTCGGTCCAAATTCTGAGCCAGATATTTGGCATGAAGCCCAGAAAGATGTACGTGGCCGCAGCAAGAATGAATGTGATGGTTAGGGCCGGGCCTATGGATCGAAGGTAGAATTTGTAGAGCGAGAAGTCGCCCGATTGCCGCTGAGTAGCGTCTTCTTCCTTGGTTTCTGATGTCTCGGCCGCCGCTCTTACATCTTCATCCTGTTGAATGCTATCTTCAGGCTGAGGCTCAACATCGACGTCCTTGAATGCCGTGGCAAGATTGATCGAGGGTCCTGTTTGTTCAACAGAACCCGTCTTACTGAAAAGTATAACGTTGTCGGCAGTTGTCTTTCGTGGGCCTAGTGGAATCTTGTCAGTTGACGTGCTCACGGAATGACAACAATGGTGGTGGTTGCCGACAGTGAGCAGGCAAGCCGACTTACCGGCGGGGGTGGCGTGGATCACAGTGGTGTCGCCTTTCCGCAGAAGACCCTCCTCACCAAGTAGACGGCTGAAAACTTTCGTTCGGGTCTCAGCGTCGAGAGCACTAAAAGGGTCATCTAGAAGGACGATAGCACGTCTCGCAAAGACAGCTCTCGCAAGCGCCTAGATAAGATGTTCTCAGTGAACAGTGTTCTCAACGTAGGACTTGACGGTACTTACAACTCTTTGCTTCTGCCCACCACTGAGTGTAATGCCTCCGCTACCAACAAGCGTGTCGTCTCCCTTTGGTAGTCTAGAAATATCTTGCTTTAGGTCGCAGGCGAAGAGAACACGTCCGTACCACTCATCTTCAAATTGCTCTTGGCCAACGATGTTGTCCTTGATGGAAATATTCCGTAGCCAAGCTGACTGTTCACAGAAAGCAACCGACATGTTGAGCTGTGCAAACCGGATGCTACCACTGATCAAAGGAAGTTCTCCAAGGATGGTCTTCAGTAACGTAGACTTTCCACATCCCACGACGCCAGTGACCTCTGTGTATTTGGCTCTTGGAATGGACAGCGTGATGTCTCGGAGGATTGGCTCGTCTTTTCCCTCGACGCCGACATTCACGTTCTCGAGACTGATAGCAACGCCGGACTTCTCTGAAGATTGTGGCGCATGCATCTCCTTCATTTCTATGGCGCGGTGTTTTGAGGTCGTGTGCGACGTGGTATCGGGGATCGAAGTGGTGCTCATGGAAGCTTTCCTCTCGGAGGCGTCAGTGTCTTGCACTTGTTCGGGTCTGCGCTCGTCTTGTACGAGAAATTCTTGGATGCGACCGAAACAGGCGACAGAGGACACAAAAGTCGGGTAAGAGCCAATGAGGTTAGCCAGGGGTGTAGACACCAAGGCCACAATGGCGAGAGATGTGAAGGCCTGGGATATGGTGAAGCCATCCGCCCGAGTCCAGAAGACTGCAGCCGTCACGACCACGGCTGGGGTCATCTGATCCGAGAGATTCGCTGTTGGAAGTGTCAGATGCGAGTGAATGGTGGAGTTTGCGAAGCCGGGGACTCACAGATGAGAATGATCCGCACGATAAACATCCTGAACTTCTTAGACATGTCAAGTTCTGCAATCCTGAGTTGCTGCACTATGGTGGCAAAGTAGTCAGTGAGACCCATCATCTTGATACCCTTGATCTGAGAAAGCATTGAAGAAGTTGTGGAAACGCGTTCCTGGACACCCTCGTTCCACATCATCCGGGCAGGACCAATGCCATCAGTGGCCCTCTCTGTGATAAAGCTGCACACTGTTCATCTGTCAGTCAGAGAGTCAAACCGGCATAGGGGAGATACAAAGACCACTTACCAACGGCTGGAATCATAACGACAAAGCACGCGGCGCCGATTTGCAAATTCAGTAGATAGACAGCTATGCCTAGCTCGAGCACGCTAGCCCAAATCTCATGTAGATCTTTGACTCCACTGGCGATTGCGTCAATATCGGTGCTCATAAGAGTAACAGCCTTTCCTTGGCTAGCTGTTGCGGCGTCCAGTCCAAGAGACTTTCTAAAGATAATAGAAACCAGTCCGCCTCGAAGCGTGGTCGTGAGTTGGTACACGGCATGGTTGTAAACGCCTTTGGAGATCTAAGAAATTAGTACACCACTCGTTACATTGGGAGAGAGGGTGGAGACACTGACTGCTAGCCCCAAATAAACCAGCAAAGCAGCTCCAATAAGTCCTCCTGCAACTTCGCGAGACTGCATGTCTCTAGAATCCCCCACGAACTCAATGATCCTTTTAATCAGAAAAGGTTGGGAAAAGTTGAAAGCTGCCAAACACAATCGCGGAAGGATCGGAGCCAAGTAACCCGTTCTGAAAGCGGAGAGCGTGGATTTGAGCAAGGCATATTTGGCAGATCTATCGCTGCTATCCCACGAGGAGCTCAGCTTAGACAGCAGCCGAGCGGAGTCAAACTTGCGATCGATGTTTCCGAGATCTCCAACATGTAACGTGCCCCTATAACCTCGGAGGAATAAAGGGTTCAACCAGCCGAATACAGATCTGTTAATCGGCCCGCTGATCTCTTCCTTTGATGAAGGCTCCGGTAAATCTGACTTTGGTATTTCTTCCAGCAAGACAAGAAGAAGCTTCATGGCCAGAGACACTGCAAACACAGCACCAATTCTTCCACTCGTGTTGGGCTGTTGCAGAAAGAGCGATCTCGCTTGAGCCATGTCCACCAAAGCTGAGATACACAAATAGATGCTGAGGAGCTTAGACGGCCTAGTTGAGCGGCCATGCTCCACATAGATCAAGCCGATGAGAAATATCGAGTTGACCAGGGCTAAAATAGCTGCGCCTAACGAGGCTGGAGTTCTGATTGTGGTCGGAAGTGCCCATAGTGCCAAGAGAGTCGCTTGGAGGGATAGATGAACTGTGCTAGCAGCCTGGAGGGAGATCTTAGATGTGGTTCTTCAACTTCTTTGTGGCCATGTCACGTACAAGCTTTGCCAAGAGAAGCCATCCGCTGCGCGGGATCGAATGTCTCCGCAACAGCCATGTGACCCGGCAGGGAAGGATCGCCAAGAAGAGCGCGGACGGGATGATGGACAGAATTGCTTGTTCAAAATAAAGCGTGAAGTCGAATTGTCCTGTCAATTGCGGCCCGAAGGCATCAAAATCCACCGACGCGTTCATCGCAGCACGGCTGTTGATGTCAGCAACGCAGTACAGCAGTCAAGAATGCGCAGGAGAGAAAAAAAGAAAGAGAGAGGAAGACCAAACAAATTTCCCGCCGTGGCGTGAGCACACATTGACAGCCCTTGCTGAAGTACCAACACGAAATGCAGGGCACGCCTGAGCCGGGACGGGACCCGCGATCCCAGCTTCCTAGCTGGGTTAGTCTAGACCAGGTCCACATTGTGCAAGGGGTACAGGGATGTGATGCCGTCTTGGTAGATTTCACATTCAATTGGTTCAGTGTTGCGATCTCCACTGCAACTTCAGGGTTAATTAATAGGAATCATAGGAATCAAAAAGCTGGGACAATAAGCTTTCCTAGGAGAACTATCTGAAATCTATTCATCTATTCATACAAACAAGTCCACGGGTCGTCGATGCCACACCTTCCGAGCTCGGGGCGTTTACCAAAGTCTTTGAAAGGGCCTGGAACGTGGTGCTGAGCAGCCCACTCCTGAATCTGTCGATAAAATTGCGTGTAAGTCGTGGATTCGTTTGAATGGGCGGCTGCACTCACCTTGTCGAAATTGCGACACTCATGCACAACAGTAGAGCGAGCCCGAACATCGCCATATTTTGGGCTGTACTGGAAAACGTTCGGGATAACATCTCCGGTGCACTGGATCGACTGCCTGAGTGAGTCAATGCAATGGTCTAGATGCATGAAACCCAAGTGATCGCCACCACGATCTTCAAGCGCGGCTTCAGGCGATTCGTATAAGAGGTAAGGGTTATGTGTGCTGTTCCATTGCGGTTCGAGGAAGTAATAGAGCCCCTTTCGAATGTTATCCATGCAATGTAGATCGTGGAAGACATTCAGGACGACTAGGTATCCGCTTCCTTCAGACTCGAGCTCGGGTGCGGTCTTGTTCGGTAGCATTCGCGCCTCTCCTTCCGTGATATGCGTGAACATATCTGCGTAGAAAGACTTGTCAACTCGGTTTCAAGTAAATCAAGATGCCATTTTGCTCACTTTCATACAAACCCTGCCAAGCTTGATCAGTTTTCACTGAAGGCCTTCCCTGGAAGTCTGTCTCGCCTCCCTCGACTGCGCTCGCAAATTTGGTCAAATGATACTCGACAGCATCATTGGCTGGAGCTAGAAGATATTAGACACGCTCAGAAGAGTAGATCAGCGTGAATTGACTTACAGTAGAGAGCTATGGCAGTTTTGGCTGAGCTCGATGGATTCAGATTCGGTAGCTCAGCTCTGTAGAACAAAAGACTGAGTAGTCCGAGATTTAGCATGAGCGACAAGCCAAACCCAAGCAGAAGAGCCCAGAAGTACTTGTGTCGACATGGCTTCTGGACTTGTTCCACGTTGTCATCCTCATACCCAGACAACGAAGATGAAAGCAGTCTCTCCTTAGAAGCAGAGCAGTTGATTTCACCCATCTTGAGGTCAGTTGCAAACGAGAAGCAATGTGTTCGGATCGCCGCCAGCTACCATAGAGAATGGAATCCCAGCATGAAATGGTCGAGGTGTCGCGGTCTCTATCCCACACATCGAGGGCACCTGGAATAGACTCAAATCCCAGTCATCTGAACAGACATCTGACTGTGCCTCAATTGGAGGATTTCCCCCTCGACATGGCGCAATTCAAAGACAGCCGCCAGGAAGGAGTTCACGAAAGTTCCTTATGCGTTCTTCTGGTGGTTGCAGTGCAGATCTATCCTTGTTGAAATCATTTTCTGACCGGCCTCGAACGATCTCGGTATGTGGACCGGAGGCTTGGTTGGTTTCCGAGCTCCAACGGTTGTCCACGGCTCAGCTTCATTCAGGGGAGGTGAAAGAACGGGCGTAGAAATAAGCTCCGTGGCGACGAGTTTGGAACTTCTGTGGCATGGAATTGCTGAAGTCCCATAGCTTGCGGCTTGCACGAGGAGGTCTAGCCCCTCAAAACTGAGTCGTACTCGTCAATAACCGCCTTTGAGCCCTGGCAGTAAATTGCTGTGCCTGTTATGTTTGTGTTGCGAATGGACTTTTCAGGGTCCAGACTTCTGTCGGTTCTTCTTGGCATCGGAAACCCGGCAATCTTACAGGCCCGCCTAATTGCTTATTGCTCATTGCGCGGCAGAATCTCCTTTAGGAAGGAGATAGAGTGACTCGTGCGAGAACGCAGTCGTGCGGCACAGGTACCAAATCAGAATCAACACCAAAGTCCCCTTTTTTCAGGCCTGCCAGCCCAACTGAACTGCCTCTTTGGTCTGCAAAAGCGCAGAGGAGCCGTTGGTCGGCTGCGTCAGCAAGTCTCTCGACTGGATCATGGTATCTCTACCTGGGCTATTGGTATCTGTGCCTTACACCAACATAACATTCTTTCGATCAAACGCTATCTGATTCCGCTTCCGCTTCGGGAAAAGGCTTTCAAGCTGAATCCAAGTAGGGTAAGATGCGCCGAGGCATGCCGCAGCAACTCGCCGGGATGTGTTGGCGCTTGGCAGGGGTCCAACAAGAGTCGATGGGCCGGGGCGCAAGGGCGGGTCCGGGCCGATGGAAAGGGTCCCGGTAACTTTATCGTCATGTTTTATTCTGTGTCTACAAGCCCGCACCAAGGATTGCCGACGGCGGAAGAAGGGGTAGGGCCACTCATAGACTATCGGGTTATCACCCTGAGTTTTGCGCCGCAAATATTACCTCTAGCTAAACTTTTACTACATTCAAGCCCCGTGATGATGGGAGCTGTGTGACTTGCCCTGTCCGTCTCCACCTATCCAGACTGGAGAAGCTACGTTAACTTCGTGAAGCGCATCTTCTGACATGAAAATCTCGTAGCAGTGCTCAATATGGCTTTCCTTGTCGTACCGGCTTTCCGTCCCAAGACCCTTAGCCCTCATCCTGAACTCCTTGCGCCAGTAAAAGGCGCAGTGAGCAATATGCCACCCTGTTGATGTGTAGAAAATTGCCTGTTCATGCGGCAGGTCGGCGAGACGAGAAATGCTCTCAATGTTGATGGGAATGGTTGCATTTTTGTCCGCGTAGTAGGGCCAACTGCCATTCGGACCGGCGCGATCAAACTCGGCCACCAGCTCGTCTTCCCGGCAATGGTCCGGAAGCCAGGAAACTGAGAGAGTGTCATACTTGCACCCAAGATCGAGGGCTTCGGAAACAGATGAGCCGCATTGACAACTAACGGGCTGTGGTGGTCGAGGGCCTGAATTTTGCGAGCCGATAAAATATGCCACGCCAGAAAGACCCAGAATGGTCAAGAGGGCATGGCAGATGAGAGTGCGAGAAGAGGCAAGCGCTGTTGTATAATGCTTTGCTGGCGGCTCTGGCACCTCCGAATCATCTCCATTGCAGCTAGATGATATCTCTTCTGCTGTGCTTGGTAAAGAAGAGTAGTTGGCCTTCTTGCTTTCAAAGACTGAAAAATGCATTGTCAGGAAGGTTTCTTTGACAGTTGGAAACATGTGCTTGAACTTGCGGAGGACAACGAAGAAGGGCTTCAGACGAAAATTTCCTTTGGAAACGACGCAGCATGTAACTTACATTCAATTCGAGTCATTTGCGTCGGGGTTCCTTTCTCTGCTGTGCCTCATCAATGTGGCGACATCCAAAAGAACTTCCGTAGCACGTCGGATATTCAAAAGCTGACATGGTGAGATACCACTAACGCTGCCAAGAAATAGGATGCATTTTCTCATCAACAAGGATGCGAAATGGCTGGAACATCGTTGGAACTTCTTGTGAGCCACCCTGGTCAGCCGCCAGCGTGCAGTCAGTTCTGCAGGGACCCTGCCCAGATGTCTTCGGAGTTTCAAGCACCCATCGCCGTCGGTCTTGGAGCAGCTTCTACTTTACAAACAGGCCCGATGCTATCACGGAGTCTCGGTTCAATGAGAACATTCTAAGAGAAAGTCGTGATGCGGCGCAGACATGACGAGTTGCTCAAACTCGCCGGCGGGAGCTGCGGCTACGCATTTGGCCGAAATCCTGAGATGCAATCGGCCTTGTGAGCGCCGGGATCAACAACACCAAATCATGTATGTGAACGTTATGTTCTATTCACTTGGCGACATCCGAATAGGTATATAAACCTCAATGCCTTCCTCTCGTCAGGACTTTTGGTCATCAAAGCAATCAGTTCATCCACACTACCCAAGCACTCGAACATCCAGCCAACTTTGTTTCAAATCTCAGACCTGCATCTCAGCTCTTTTCTCATCGCAACAGACAAAATGAAGACTCAAATCATCTCGGTCCTCTCTCTGGTGGCTGTTGTCACAGCGCTGCCTTTCATCGAATCCAACAAGGTTGCTGCCGAAGGCTCTGATGCCACTCCCCAGGTCTATCCCGCTAAGTGGGCTCGCGAGGAGACCGATGCTACTCCTCAGGTCTATCCCGCTAAGTGGGCTCGCGAAGAGACCGATGCCATTCCTCAGGTTTACCCTGCGAAGTGGGCTCGTGAGGAGACCGATGCCACTCCTCAGGTTTACCCTGCGAAGTGGGCTCGCGAGGAGACCGATGCCACTCCTCAGGTTTACCCTGCGAAGTGGGCTCGCGAGGAGACCGATGCCACCGTCCAGGTGTATCCTGCTAAGTGGGCTTGAGTCTTAAAGGTAGGCATTGATCTTTCTTCCAGATACTTAAGCCGAGAACTAATGGAAACACTAGAACCGGAGTGACCGAAGCTTGAGCAGGGTCAGCATCTCAGGGAACGGCAATAGGCAAGAGATTTGGATGCTCTTGGAGGGCTGGTTGGAAAGAAGGGCATTCGCGTCGCAGCGGTGGAGGTTATCCATACAAACTTGAACTAGAGTAGAAAGCAAACAGATAGTCCAGCGCAATGACAACTACAGTTCATAACAAGATATCTGTCAGTGAATAGCGAAGTGATGTTGTGGTCGAGACTCTTCTAATTCGGAGTTTTACGGCTTTGAAGCAGTGACACAAACCTTTTAAGTAGTCACACCGTTCTAAGAGTCCATACAACATTCCGAGAAAGATGCACATAGCAGAATGGGTTAGCTTGGAAATCAACAGAACTTATGTGATCTTGTTGGTTTGGATCGTATCCCTGTCAATTGGCCCGCATGCTCTCGCGCCTGCATGTCGCGGATGCCACGGCAGCTTACGCGAATAGGAAGGTAAGGAGTGACTTGGACCAGAGCAGAGTCTGGACTTCTCAAATGGCGGTATTTCTATTGCCGCCTGCCATGGTGCTGCCCTTTAAAGTCGTGCATGCTCCTAGGTTTGCCCTCGCACCAACGTCTACTTGCCCCCCAAATTCCCCTCTTGGTCACCCAAATTGCGCGCAATATCCCATCACGATCAATTGCGTGAGCACATCCATTCTTGCGCCATCCATATTTATGTCGCAGTCAGGACCTCAGTTCTTACTTGCCGAGAACGACTGCGTCGGAATCCCTCGCTCCACCATGGCCTCGGAAGGCGAGGAGGTCGGCGTCGAGTCACCATCGCTAAACCAGGAGCTCTCAAATCTCAACATAGGAGACCCGGATGCGCAAGACTCGGAATTATCAGATGAGAGCGACGTCTCAGTTGATGCTTTCGATCCTACTCAATGTCTTTTCTGCAATTGTCACGGTGAAGACCTGGACGAAAACCTTGATCATATGCGAAAGCGACACGGCATGATCATTCCCTATCCTGAGAGTTTGATAGTCGACCTTGAAACATTAGTCAAGTACCTCCATCTCGTAATCTACGAGTACACCGAATGTCTCTATTGTGGATCTATCCGGAATACTCCACAGGCCGCGCAACAACATATGACTGGGAAGGGACACTGCAAAATCGACGTCGAAAAGGAGAACTCCGAGTTCAAAGACTTTTATGACTTTCAATCTAACGCCGATTCAAATGGTGTCCGCTTCGGTGATTCGGGACACGCTTGTTTTGTTGACGCGGAAGACGAAACAAGGCGCTTGCCTTCGGGGAAGACGGTATCCCATCGAAAGGCGAAGAAAGTTCGTGATCACCGAGATTTGAAGTCGGGAGAAGAAATCGACAATTTCTCTCTTTTGGAAGAAGGGAAGCGCCCCGATAGCCTCAGTGATTCCACAGCTATGGTGGTCAACAATGGGAAAACCAAAGATCTGGTTGTGTCTGAGAAGAGCAATGACCTATTCGACAAGCAACTGGCAACAATGAGGCAAGGAGATCGATTGGCTCTTGCTCATTTGCCTCTTCCGCAGCAGAGAACGCTGGTTGTCAAGGCAAAGAAGCAACAAGAGATGTGGAATCGCTTTGAAAACGACCAAGCAATCAAACTCCAGTGCATAGCCAAAGCAAAATGAAATGTATCTACTGTTTAGCAATATGATCAATGTGATCAAGATGCAAGAAATGTTTGATTGTCCTCTACTCTCCACCGCTCAATTCATAAGAAGGGCCTTCCCGGCTAGATGCCTTATTCATGGGTGTATTACACATGAAGATGGGAGTCTAGGAAAACGCTGAGTGTCATTAATGGGGTAAAATCCAAACAACCTAAGCATACACATGCCTGGCCGGCGCTGACCACATTTACTAGATGCCCACCGCAATTGTATTTCTGGGATAGCTCTTTAATGGTACAATGATGTGGCGAGCCTGAACCAGTCTCCCCTAAGCAGACGTACAGAGGTACTGATTGTCGTGTACGTTTAAACCCTAGTTTGAAATGAATTTGACAATCCAAATATCTTTTTGCAATTTAACATTGGCCTCGGGTCAGAGTTGAAAACTGTTCTTCGTACCGAAGTATTCTTGGAAAGCGGGTGGCCATAGTTCAACACACCCACTAGGTGGGTGCAGCGCCGTCCTCATCAGACTCCCGCACCAATGAAACCCAAGGCGAAGTCAGGAGATTTTCTCCCGAACTGTTGGTTTCTGCAGCGGGACTATTTGCACGATCCACTGGTTCACACGTTCAGTCTCCGCCAATAAGTAGACCTTCATCAGGAACGCCCTAACGAAATTGATCAATTTGAGCCAAACAACCACATTCTGCAGCCTCGAATTGACCGGAGGCGGGGTCCGCGGCACTTGAGACCACTTCACGGGCCGCCACGTAGAGGTGAGGCGGAGTTGGGCCAGCTAGAGTGCCAAGTTTAAACTTCAACTGGGATGCTGCTGGTTTGCGAGTGACGTGGGCGTGGAGCCGAGGAATTAAAGACTGATGTGCACCGCTAGTTCCCGATCTGCGATAGAGCATAGATCCCTTCGGCTTGGATCCCCATTAGAGATTTCTAGAATCTCCACAAATGGTAACCGAGACGCCAACGGTCGTGATGATGGACGGATCCCTGGGGTTCAGATCGCGAAGCGCTCGGTAAGTGGGAGTCCTGCGAAGGCCACCAAAGCCCAACTCGAAAGCCTCGTGCAGCTTTTAAAAATTTCTACATGAAAAAGGGAGAAGAGCTGGAACGTCCTAAAAGCACATCTGGCTTTTTGAATTTAGGGCATAAATGTCTGTTGTGGTTGTTGGGCCACCATCGACCCCGGGCACCATTCAGCTGTGGGAGGTTGTCGTGAACCCACGGACGGTGCTAAGATGCTTGTAGGCAAATCCCAGACACGGCAAAGTAGCAACCAGCGCACGTCAGCATGTGTCGTAAGGCAGAGTCCATGCAAGCACAAACTCAACGGGCCAACCGACGTCACATCTGAAACGGCCCAGATGAACGCGCGGAGCATGCCGCTCTCGCCGCGAATATCAAGGCGAGCGCGCCTCGGGTTGGGCTGCAGAGAGGGGGTGGCATTCTTGGAATTAAAGGCGGAGAAGGAATCCAGAAGTCTTTTTATTCTTTGCCCGCTTCGATGATTCGGCTGTGAAATCTACGCGTTGTATCATTGTCGTCCACTTATCATTATTACATGATCATGGATACCATATCAGACGCCGTCAAGCTTTGTAAGATCGCTCTGGATGCAAAGAAGCTCCAGGAGATCAACTACGGCCCGCCACGGCCTACGCAAGTCACTTTGTTCTGGAACCTCGTGGTTCTCTCTCGGTACAACAAGTACACGCCCCTCTTCACCACGTTCGCAGGAGGTATGTTTCCGTAAAGCCGACGTTTTCAAACCAGCACGACTGAGCAGAGACAGTGTGGTCCGCTTTGCTAGCTGGAGCAACCGAGCTATCCAAACCCCATTCGAACATTCAACCCGCTTTCGTCTTCCGACAGACTGCGTTATGTTTCCTTTCGGCCTACCTGTTTTGCGGTGCGGGAATGGTTTGGAACGACTATGTCGACCGTGAAATCGACGCAAAGGTCGCTCGGACGAAGGATCGCCCGCTAGCGGCCGAGAAGGTCACCGTGACCGATGCCATGCTGTGGATGGCGCTGCAGCTGCTGATGGCTTTGTCTTTGGTTCACAAGATGCTTGATGGGAAGGATGTGTATGGCTTGTACCTGCATGTCGCCGGATGTCTGTTGCTAACTTCAGTATAGGTGGAAACACATGATACCCGTCATCATCGCCTCTGTTCTTTATCCTTACGGAAAGCGACCGAATGCCCGCCGCCTTCGCATCTACCCGCAATACATACTTGGCTTCACCATCGCCTGGCCCGCCGTGATGGGACGCTCAGCCATTTACGGTCGGCAGCAACCTTTCGACTTCACCGTCAGCCAGTGCTTCCCGCTTTGCACAATGGTGTTCTTCTGGATCATCTACCTGAACACTGCATACAGTTACCAGGACATCGTCGATGACCAAAAGATGCGAATCAACTCGTTCTACACGGTCGGCGGACGGAACTTCCACCGATTTCTTGTCGCCCTCGTCGGTCCAATTTTAATCTGCCTGCCATTGTATCTCATTCAATTCCGGTCATGGTGGCTCTGGACTAGCTGGATGGGAGTCTGGACCGTGACCTTCTTCAAGCAGCTGTCCCAGTTCGATCCCAGATGGCCGGCGACCGGAGGCGGAGTACACAAGAGCAACTTCGTCCTTGGCGTGTGGACTATCGTGGCATGCGCTGTCGAGGTGCTTTTGAAAGACGTCGACACCACGCGCTCTGCGTTCAACCTTGATGGTTTTGTATATAACAATGCGTCTGCTTGATTGTTTGCTGCGAAATGATACCAGAGACTGCCGAGTCTAGCGATAAATGTTTTCGATGATATCAGTCTGCCACAGTCGAGGATAGCAAACCCGACTCGAGTGCCTGCATGGCACGTCAGGAACAAAAGGCAGGCACAGTACGGTACCCAGCAATGATTCATTATTAGGTGATCGAGAGTAGAAATACACGAGAGCGTTACGGAGTTAAAGCAACGCCTGAATCCCGCTCTTCGGGTGATGGTGTTTTCGTCAATTCCTGTCCCACAATGACATTATGTCAAGTACATTCAGGTGATTTTACAGCATTAGGCAAGTATATTAGATTCTACATATCAAGAATCCACCGCATCGCACGTAAGCTAGATCGACCAAATTTCCGAACTTTCGTACCACGAATGATTGACCCAAAGACAAGGTTAATCAGAGAAGCGTAGCCACACTCTAGAACTCATAACCATATCCACCACCCAGACGGCCAGATATTCCAAAGAGGTCTATGATCCATGTGAAAAATCCGAGGACGAGCCCCAAGATGCCGTACCTAAACAGGTCAGGCATCAGGAATATGGAGTCTTTGAACCTAAGTCCCGGAATCTTCTGCGTCAGGGATCTCGGGTCGTCGAGGTAGTAGTAGAATCGCGTTCCCATAGTCTTGAACGGAGTCTGAAAGATATAGTTCATCGCGTAGTACGTGATCGAACCGACGGCGTCGAAACGAAGCTCGCCGTGAGCGCCGTGAGAACGGAAGTAGTTCACAATGCGCCGGACCAGCCCAATCATCTCGTCGTTCGTGAGGTACGGAGTAAGACCTTCGAAAAGGATCAGAACTGGCCGGTCGACAGGAATCTTGGCCTCGCGTAGCCAAGTGTCGCTGTGAATGTTGGGGTGGATCAAGCGATACTCAGCCCCTTTGACTGGTTCCGGGTCATTCAAAACTTGGCGCCGTAGTTCGATGACATCCTCCTTATCCGCGTCGATCCACACCCTTCCCTCTCCCTGCCACTGCACGCGATGGCATCTCGAGTCCATCCCGCATGCCAAGTGGATCACCGTTGCAGGCCCCGGATTTCTTCGAAGAAACCTTTCAGTGCAAATGTCTAGCATGCGACCGCGCATAGCTACCGGTGCGGAGAACGTTGGGATTCTCGTGAATCCCATGGATGTTCGGTTGAAGTCATAGCCCTGTTCCTTGATCTGGTTGACTATCTCTAGGGCGTACTGGTCATTCAGAATCGGCGATGCAGACTCGGCATCCTTGGCGCGGGCGAAGAGGGTGAGCAGGAGAGTTTCCTGCGCACCTGACAACTTCACCTTGCCTTTGCTCAGAGCAGTTGTTGTAACAGCCGTGGACATCGTGATAGCTTGGGAGTGTGATTGCAGCTCAGAGCTGGGAATGCGATGGAATTCACTGCCTCTTGGCTGTTGACACTGACTGCTTCATAAAGGCCGTGAGGAGACGGCTTGACATTAGAAACGGCATGTGCCTCGGCATATGACCATAACCCGGCCGGTGTACGGACGACGTGTGCGTGGCAGGCCGTGGCTCGTGTCTTCGAAAACGTTCACTTTCCTTCGAAACTCCGGCGCCGATGAAAGTCATCTCATCCCTGCTTCCCCGGTGGAAGCCACTACAGCTCGCAACCATGAGACGCATGGCCAAATCGGATGGAGAACAATGCGACAAACACGACCGCTCGTTCTCGCCAGTCTCAGCGGGGTTCGGGTACGAGCAGAACTGGGTTCCCTACGGACTCCGGCAGTCGGGATGCGCTGCAGCGGCGGCATGGAAGTTTCTGCCCCGTGCATGAATTGACTTCTGAAGCTTCGATACATGACCTCATGATATCACATGAGGGCGGCACAGGCGCGGTATGCTGAGGTAAGGTCAGCTACATCCTTAGCTTATCGTCGCTGCCTACAGCCTAATTGAGTCATGGTAACGAGCTGTCAGGGTGGATGATCGGGGGCCTGCCATCGGCCGAGAGCACCTTTACGAGCGTATTCGTATCTCAGAAGCACTGTGAGCTGTTAGCAGCTCTCATGCGCTGGCTCGTGAAGCAAGCTGGAACATCAGAGACTTCCGTTTTGTTTTCATGGCTCCGTGTCACACGAGCAGACCCAATACGTATCAGCGCAGGCTTCATGTTGAGATGCACAACACAGAAACGTCTAAGTCCCTCTTTGCGTTTGAAAATGCCAAATGCATTCGAAAGAAACTGCTCGGTGAAGGTGCAGAGAGGTACGCATCTACGCTAACTTGAGATGGATGGTCCACTAAGAATCACGATCTTTGGGTTTCAGATGATGCCCAGACTGCCAAATGCCCATGCAGGTCAAAGACGCTGATCTGGAGGCATTCAGCGCTGGCTGTAGTCCTCGTGGAAAATAGTTCGCCAGTAGGACAGCAGCGTGGACATGGCTCAAGATGGTCAGGGCGAACTTGTCATTTCATTAGTTTAAAGCAGGTGGTCCGTACGTTGACGATGCAGCACTGAGTCCATGTACCTAGTAATATTGACTTTCACGTATTCAAAGGGAACTAGATCATTTACACCAGTGATCCCGCTCTCGCCAACAAGCACTGGAAGTACTTGATAATACCATGACAACCCTACAGTCGATCGTGTTCAATCTTTGGACATATTGGATTGCACCTTACCTCCACTTGTTATCCCAACCAGCCTGCTCAATAGCAAAAGCAATAGCCAGCTCGGAGAACCTCGCCATGTGGTCAATAGAAAATACGCCGAACTCGTCATCAATGTCCATCCGGTCCTTGCTGGTGTGGACATAGGGGTCGAACTCGCCAGGGAAACCACCAGCAACGGGGTTGCCCTCGGAGGCAAACGTGGCAGGGAAGCCCAGCTTGGTGTAGGACATGTAGTCTGATCCAGCACCGGGCATCAACTCGTACACACTGGTGGTAATGTTAATGTACTCGGTGCTCAATTCCACAGCCCACTTCGTCAGAGGCGCGTCTGCATCAGTCTTGATGAATCCAATCGACTCGGTAGCGTTCCTTGCGATGAAGGCGGTCATGTCAAACTCCATCATAGCACCAATGTTCGCGCCCTCCTTCTTCTTGTAAGCGGCGATATCCTGGCTCCCGAGCAGACCGCCTTCCTCAGCAGCATACCAGTGGAACTCTACAGGTCCCTCCTGGGGAATGTAGCCGCTCAGAGCAAGCACGCGGAAGGCCTCGAGGATGCTGACCGTGCCGGAGCAATCATCGTCGGCACCGGGAGCAGGGAGAAGAGGGAAGAGGTAGTTGGCGGAGTCTTGGTGGGCGCCGATGATAGTCAGGGGCTTGGAGAAGTCGCGGACCTTGGGCTCGAAGCGCGCGATGATGGAGGACTGCACGAAGTTGTGGGTGAAGTACTCGAGGGAGATATGGGTATGGTATGGAGATTGCGCGATAATCTCGGCGATATGGTCGTGCAGCCACTGGGAGCTTTCCTCGCCGGTCGGACCGTCGAAGTATCTGTTGTAGTAGCTCGTCATGTGGGCGAGGACGTCGTGCATCTCGGTCTGGTTAACCTTGGGGAACAGGGGCTTGATCAATCGCTGGTGGGTAATCTTGGGAAGATCTGAACAAAGGCTCGTTAGCTCATTGTCTTCTCGGTCGATATAGGTCGGTCTGGTACTCACTAGCTTTGCCAGACCACGCGCCGACGGAGTCCTCGGCATAGAGGTCCTGGTGGTTCGTGATGTCGCGGAACTTCTTGCCCTTCCGGCGCAGACGAAGCTTGTCTCCCTCCGTCATCCATTGCGGCTCCTTCTCGCCAAAGACGTGAAGCAACCTGCGCTCGGCGAGCTTGTCCGCCTTCTCAGGCTGGAGGGACAGCAGGGCATCGACGGGGTCGGGGTGCGCCTTCAACGCGGCGAGGACTGACTCATCGGCATCGTGGATTCGAAACGGGGTCGCAGCATCTTTGTTGGCAGCCGCGATAACAAACTGGTCATCGGAGGCGCTCAGCGCGAGCTGCGAAGAGCCCAGAAGGAGCAGTAGCTTGGTAGACAGAGAGTAGCGCATGGTGGCTGTTGGGCTGCGGTTGTGGATGTGTGGAGGAGAGAGATGGAGCTTGGCAAGGGTTTATGAAGAAAGATGGCGCTTGATGCCTCACATCAGCGATAAGCGCATCCACCGTTACGGGTAATTGGTACGAGTGACCAAGCTCGGAAGGTCGCTGAGAAACGAACGGCACAGCGGCGATGATGCAATCGAGTGCTGATAAGGATCGATTGCAGGGGTAGCAAAGGTCCCTTTTTTGTGTCAGAGCTCCCAATGTGCGTTGCTCCAGCAACGAGACTTGGTTGACGCGTTATGTCTTCAGTTCTGCAGTCCGAGGGCGACACAAGTGGATGGCAAGAGAAGTTCGTTTTCAAATAATTCACAAATTTCCAATGATCCTTTAAACGAATGACTTGTTTCTAAATGACGGTGTTCTGTTGATAGTAACCACGAAAACTCATCTTGCTTACTTAAAATAACAGCCGTTCACCTTCGTTGGTTTGGTTAGCCTGAAACTCTGCCGATATGTTGCCAACTTGTTCGCGACAGGCAGAGCATTCGGTCCACCCGCCACCAAGGATATGAGTGACCCTATCAGGACATCCTAAGTCGGGCATGATCATTTGCTCCCTCATCAACGGCATCTTCTTCGGCAGAAACCCCCAGGGGTTTACCACCGTCATCGTTGAGGTTTCCGCGCCCGGTTCTGTGCCGGACTCTGGATTTGGGGCGTCCGGAACAATCTCCTGGTCCTTGTTTTTCTTCTTATTTCCTCCCTCAACTTTCTTCTCCTTCTTCTTCTTCTTGGGCTTGGGCAGCTTACCAAGGGCCCAAGGATCTGCCTCGGCCTCTGGTACAGCTTCTGGCTCTGACTCCTTCTCCTGCTCAGATACTATCGTCTTCTCACTCTTCTTCTTCTTCTTCTTCTGTTTCTTGGTCAAAAGTCCCCAGGAGTCATCCGATGGCGGTGTCTCGGGCACCTTCGTCTCCTCTGCTGGTGGCTCATCTTGTGACACAGAGAAGTGATCATCTGCAGGCACTTCGGCTGCCGCTGCCGATCCATTCAAATGGGCTTCGTCTGTTTCGAAATCGGATTGTTCCACATCAGCGACTGGTAGTATACGGCGGTTTCGCGAGTTTTGACAGCACAACAAAAACATGCTCTTCACCAGAAAGTTTGAATAGACCGTGCCGTGTTGAACGCATCCCAAAAACACCGAATCGTCCAGATACTTCGAGGTGTTGAACATGAGTCTCAGGCGGCGCTGTAGAAAGCTTCTGAACCAGATGTCATGTTCACTCAGAAGCTGGCAAGCCTCGGAGGCCGATACGACAACGTCCAGCGGCGTCAAATAATTGGCGAGCCGCAGCAATTCTTTCTTGGCCATTCCCACCAAGGCCGGGAGACCATGAGCCTTAGCAGCGCAGTAGACATGCACGCTCGTTTCAAAGTCGGACTTGATGACGCTGAGGTTGGAGTCATAGCATGTGGGGGGTTCTTGCTGTGAATGGCTCTGTGAAAGGGTCTGCCAAGTCCCGGTGTAGAGATAATGAACCAGTACATGACCGGCATCATCTGGAACTTCCTCGATATGTATATCGTTGAGTTCATCCTGGGGTTCCTCGATATGTATGTCGTCGAGTTCATCCTGAGGTTCATCGCTGGGCAAGGTGACTAGCGCCCCAAGCAACTCGCTTGCATTACACAGCAGGTCGCGTGGAACAAAGAACGGGATTTTGTTCCTGAAGTACCTGGGGGCCCTAGCGCTTACGTTAAAGACCCCCTACACGTAGGGGGCGAAAAAACCCCTTGCCACCGAAAAAACCCCTTGCTAGCCAAGTCGCCCCCCTATCGTTAAAATTATTATTTTCACACCTAAATTACCCGTTTTTTTAACCACTTCTAGACTAATTATACTGCTTTTTTTAAGCTTTACGTTTAGATAACTTCTTAAAATAACTTACTAGTATAAACTACACCTCAGCCTAGCCTAGAAAGCTGCCTAAGTTATTTATACATAATATCTATATACCTAGTAAGGCCTTAGCTATAACTATAAGGGCGCTAGTAATATTAACTCTATTTATAAAGTAGCTAAGCAGTATAACGTTAGCTATACTACTATTAATACCTATCTAAAGAACCTTAAGGCTACTAAGACCTTCGCTAAGCTAAGTAGCTAGCCTTAAGCCTTCACTACTAGTAAGGATGCTACCTTAGCAATATATGCTATATAGCTATATAAAATAGGGTTTTTAGCTATACTAGTTATACTTAAGGAGATAGTAAACTCCTTCTAGGCTTCCTAAGGCTAGGGCTTAGTATCTAACTAATAGTTTACTAGTTAGAAGGCTAATCACTTAGAGCTTTAGATATCTATAATTATTAAGCTAGTAGAGGTCTACTAAAAGGGTGCTAAGTATAATCTAACACCTATTAAAGAGTTTTTCTAGAACTATATATTTACTACTACTAAGTATAAACTTAAGCTTTCTGAGATATAGAATACTAATAAGTCTAGCTACTATATTACTTACCTTACTAGCTATATATATATAATTATACTATAAGGTAAGTAGAAGTAAAATATAGCTCTAGAGATTATTAACCTATTAAATTAAGAGTTATATACTCTTATTAGATATAGTAGTACTATTAGAGACTCTATCTTAGCCTATATAATCTTTAAGATATAGCTAATTACTATATAGTTAGATTATAATATTTAGGAGGGTATCTACTTTATATAGTTACCTACTACCTTTTCTAACTAAGAGATTATAATAGATTATATTAAGCATTTTAACACCTAGTTATATAAGAAGTCAGCTAAGTACTAATAATTAGGTTATACTATAGAGGAATACTTTAAAGTTAATATCTATAGCTATTAGTCTAATAATCCCTTTATCTATAGCATAACGCTAAGTTTATATTAGAAAGGCTACTATACTATCTAAAGTACTATCCCTAAATAACTATATTAATTACTACTTCTAAATAGCTTCTCTAAGCATATCAGCTAAGCTTTAATAGAGTATACTTAAGAGTATAATATTATTATTAGTTTTTTTCTACTTCACACTATATATCTTTTATAGCTAATAGATATTAGAGTCTTCTAGCTGTTTAAAAAGCATTAGTAGGAGGATATATATTATTAACTATATAAGGGTACCTTAACTTATATAAGAGGTAACTTTATTATAGCTCTTAATAAGATAATAGATACTACTTTTTCTATAGTAAATATCATAAAAAGCTTTAAAAAATTAAGCACTTAGCTAATTAGACCTTCTATTATATTATCTAGGCTTACTAAGAAGATATAAGAGGCTTAAATCTTAGTACTAATATATCTTCTCTCTTTCCTACTATATAAGGACTGCTAAGCTAAAGTAGATCTTCTACTTAACTATATTACTAAGAAATATATACCTCTCTTTAATTTACTAACTTATTAGTATTATTACTATATAACTAAATATCTAAAAGAGGGTTAAATAATAGTTATATATAGTAATAAATTTATCTAAAACTAAAATACTTAGCTATAAACTTTATATAAGAAGGTATAAGCTAGAAAGGTAGTAAAGCTATTATACTTATTTATTACTAGTATAACCTTCTCTAATATTATTAAGGCCTATAAGAGGTAGGTAGAAGAAGCTACATAAGTAGAGCGTAAGTATTAACATATAGTAATTAAAAAGATATACTACTAGTAAGAGGATAATATATAAGTAGAGTATAGAAGATTAAAACAGCAGTAAGTTAATAGTAAAGTAAAGACTCTAATATTCAAATAGTAGCTCTAGTATATTAGGAAAGATATAAACTATATCTTATTTAATACTAAAAACCCTTACTAGTTTAATAAGCCCTAGGTGAAGTTTACTATTAATACGCTATATATTAAGCCTAAGCCTCTACCTTAAGATATCCTTAATTATTTTAAATACTCTATAAAACCTTTAAGTTAGGTTAATATTAACTAAGTATTAATTAATACTATAGTAGTATCTATTAACCTCACATTTAACCTAGATGTATTCATTAAAGTTAATAACCCTGTTGAAGACGATATCGATAATATAGCGTTAGAGTTAACGCTTAACTTTAACTACAACGTTATTAACAACTTTAATAATAATATTATTAAAGAGCTTAAATTACTACCTCTAATTAGCTTAGTTATACTAGCCCCAGTCTATAAGTTAAGGTACTATAGTATTATAATAAGAGTTAACGCTTAGAAGGCTTAAGAGGCTTAAAATTAGGTAGTATTAACCCCTCTAGCGACCTAAAGTTAATCTTAGCAGTATTATACTTAAAATAACTCTATTAGTGATAATACTATTATTATAAAGTTATAAATAGTTATATTAAGTATATAAATATATTATTTAATTAGCCTCGTTAAGATAATTATAATGATCTTATTTTTATTTATATATGATGTAGTTAAGCTTAATAAATTAATATATGAAGTTAGTGATTATGGTGGTGCAGTATTAAAAGTGACTACTTTGGTGTTTTTAGCTGGTAAGGGGTTTTTTTGGTGGCAGGGGGTTTTTTCGCCCCCTACTTGTAGGGGGTTTTTAATGGCTCGGCGCTAGGACCCCTGGGTATACCCTACAGGTTGGGCTCGTGTATGGTCTGAACCCAAGTGCATGTCAGCTCTCTGTTCCACCTCGTGCGGAAGGGATACCACTCACGAAAGCACCGGCGCATCTTTTGGAGCTGAAGGCTCAGAGTCATCGGGCGGGGGCAGGGGCTCGTCCTCTGGAATCATTGGATAATCTGCTGGAGGCATTGCGTCGACTGTGGTAGCGTATGTGGTGTTCGCCTCCGATTTCTTCTTCTTTTTGGCCATAGTTGTTGATGCCTATGACTTTGAGAAAACGTTTCACCCAAAGCCGTCTTATGGTACTGCTTAAGTAGTCAGGATATTGCTCCAAATCGCCCGCATCCCGAGTGGAACATGTTGCAGGCGTCTTAGGTGTCTCCAAGCCAAGCGATTTGGGCTTTGCTGCAGGTGGCGTACGCAAGCCTGGATGTGCTTTCTTCTGTGGAAGCATTTGCCACCAACAGCGTGACAGAAATATTTGCAATCCAACCAACGGCCCATGGGCCATGGTTGCAAAGCAGCTTTGTGTGGCTTGCATGCTGCAGTTTCCAGCCAATAATGGGAGGCCTGCACATGGAGCGACGCTCTGTTGGTCCACGTTGCACCTGCTGTAAAAGCACCCCGCATACTGCAATGCAGGAAGTCCTGGTATCTATCGCAACAACTTCGAAAGTCAGGCCACACTTTTACCGGGCACATGCGAGGTTACGTTTTTGGGTTTGTTGATGGTTCGAATCCTTAAGTCAATGAAAGTTCTGCGCGTTTGAGGCGGGAAAAGTATCTATCCTTTGGGTAACTGGCAGCCAGGACAAGAAAAGCTGCGTGTTAGCGTGTTGGATTTGCTTCGACCATGCAGCTACTCAATGGCAGAAATATCCGGGTCGGTTTAAGATGAACATCTTCCCAAGGGTGTTGAAATTTTCGCACTACGAGCCATGGATAAGGGTTTGCTCCATGTCTCAAGTATATCGGGAATCTTTGACGCCCACAAACCCTCTGGGAAGAACGACGATTGATTCTTGAAATATCTCAATCTCCCTAGTCGGGGTAACGCATTTCCGGAATGATGTTGAGACCGCTATCAATTTCTCTGACCATGCTCTGCGAAAGCTCTTTTTCCCACATCGGTAAGCACAGCTAGACAAGCCGTAGTCCTCAGAAAGGAAGCAAGTCATTGCAGAAAGATCAAATCCGTGCCGAATACAATGAGGCCTCACAGTAACCACTCTTGCAACCCTCACACAGCTCCCTTTTGTGGGGAGGTGTTTCCTTCTTGCTGTAGACAGGACGTTCCATGTCCACCCCTGCCCATTTCTTCAACCGATACGCGACCCGCTCGACGTACGAATTTTCATCCAGAGTCAGAGTTCCTAGTTTCTTGCAGGCTTTGCAGCGTTGGTTGTATACGACTGCGTTGTATCCGTTGTCGGGGTACCCTCTGATGACTATGGTCACCTTCCCGCTACTCCAGGCTGCCTTGGAACAGCTGCCATTGTCGCAAGTGAACCTCCCCATCACAAAGGTCGAATATTTCTGGTCAGACTCTTGGTTTACTTTTCTGTTGAACCACACGAAGGTGATGTGGTCGGAAACGGCGTCGGCAACCTCCTGATTCAAGTGTGGGAATGTGAATGAGGTTTTCGTCTCGCCACTGAGGTTGGTGGACTTCTTCTTGGCCATCTCGTGCAGAACGGAGGCTCTTTGTCTCCTGGATTGTTTGGTTGTTTGGTAATTTGGTCCCGTGCGGAGTTTGCATTGTACAAATTGATGGCCGGCATAGCTGCCATTTTATCAAGGTTTTGCTACATGAAGCTGAAAACGTGCTGCGGGGTAAATGATTGAGGATAGATGCGATGGCCGGTGAATTTCCCAGGTTGAAGACGTGATGGTGCAGGCGTAGGCTGGGTCAAATGCTGGAGGCCGACCACCTCGATATTGTTGAGACGCACAGCAGCACTAATCTGAAGGTGTAATGTCTTATGATGCAAGGGGCTCCCTTCATTATGACGTAGTCCTCACCAACAGATAACTTCTTCATTATCTTGTTATCAAGGATAGTGCCCTTGGAATAACCGAAGGAGGCTCCTTCAAGCAATACAGATGCCATTAATGTTAATGTCAAAAAAGGTCAGTTCATGAGGGCTCGCAGTATCAGGGAAACTGCTCTAAGAATGACTACTCCCCACGATGTTACGCAATTTTCGGTAGTATCTTGTTATTATCTGCCGATTCCATAGAGCTATGACACTGGTGATAGCGGCTGTCTTCATGTTTTCGCCGGAGTCTTGGCCAAATACCAGCTTCAAATCATCCCGCCGGCTGTAGCGGGCTTTTCTTCCTACCGGGCACCGCGATCCATGTCTTCATCCGAACCTCTCCCAATCAAGTCAATGTATCCGTTTCCAAACTTTACACTTCGGAACGGGAATTTGAAGTAACATCCGGAAGTCAGTGCTGCAGAACATGTATATTGCAAGTGCATCACCTGTAGTGAGGTACTTCATGTGAGAACCACGCTGTTGCCGGCGGGTCCGGTGACCGGTCCCACGCCTCAGAATCAAGACTATAAAGACCACCGCCGAGTGAGCTCCACGATACCATTATTCAAACTCCTATGAAATAAAGAAGGATTCAAAGTGTGATCAAGCGTCGGCCCAGATTAGTGACTCATCATGTCGAAGTACGCGGCCGCTCATGAAAATATTCAAGGCCCAGGCGACGCCCGCCCTACAGCCGCCCAGATAATTGACGACGAGAACCTCCACAATGCACTCGTCAATAAAACGATCTTCATTACCGGCGCAAACCAAGGCATCGGCCTCGAGACAGCTCGCGCACTGCACTCAACAGGTGCCACCATCTACCTCGGCGTTCGCGACCTCAACCGTGGCCAAACCGCCATCGACGACATCAAGTCGACGAACCGGGACAGCAAAGGCAGTCTCCACCTCGTAGAGCTCTCTCTCGACTCTCTCGCCTCAGTGCGAAAGGCAGCAGCGGACTTGACAGCGCGTAGCAATCAGCTAAACATCCTCGTGCTCAACGCAGGCGTGATGCCAGAAACCAAGCAGACAACCGAGGATGGCTTCGAAAAGACGTTTGCGACCAATCACCTGGGCCACTTCCTCCTTTTCCAACTCCTCAAACCACTCCTCCTGGCTTCTTCAACACCCCAGTTCCATTCTCGCGTCGTCGCGGTAGCCTCGATGCTCCACCGTGGCAGCGAAGTCCTTTTCGACGACTACAACTTCACCAAGCGGCCCTACGACACGGTTATCGCCTACAGCCAAACTAAAATCGCAAACGTCTACCTGGCCAACGAGATTGAGCGCCGCTACGGCGCCCAGGGCCTTCATGGCCTCTCGTTGCACCCGGGCAGCATCATCACCAACATGAACCGCCACCAGATCGGCAAGGACCCCGCAGAGCTGAGAGCCATGTTCGGAGAGCAATACGACATCCTCGCCAAGTCGCTCAAGAGTCCCGCGCAAGGAGCTGCGACAACGGTGTACGCGGCTGTGAGTAAAGACTGGGAAGGCCGGGGAGGCAGGTATTTGAGTGACTGTAGGGAGGTTGGGCCGGTGAAGCCTGGCGAGGGCCCGTTTTCGTTGGATCAGGGGTTTGCGCCGTGGGCTTACGATGAGGAAAAGGAGGGAAGGTTGTGGAGGGAGTCGAATTTGATGGTTGGGTTGGAAGAAAACGTTTAGCACGCTGAATCGTCGCGAACACGGTGATGGAGCGTTAAATGGTAGCTGCGTGGAACTCTCAATTAACTGATCTACTCAAGATAATGGGACCATGTATCGATGATTTAACAATCACTCAAATCTCTATACTGTAGATGGCTAAGCCCGTTATTCACAACGTCTGCTGCATAAGTTCTCGGCATTACCACGTCCTTGCAATTACCACTCGAGAAAGCTACAGTTAAGCTAGTTCGCTTGGGGGTCCGTGATAAGACATACGCAGGAATCTGGGAGCGATGATTGGAATCGTTAAATCTTGGGTTGCACAAACAAATATATTCCAGTTGAACCGCAGATGCAGGTCTCAGGCTTGCGTGTTAGAGCCTTGGCCGACCTCTGATTGGTCATCAGAGGGGAACCCCCTCCCTTATAGTTATCCGCCCACTCACAGACGAGGAACATGCAGATTTTAGGTGCAGAAAGCCTTTGAAGGGACAGTTATGTGCAATGATTACCGACCTGACATATATGGGAGGAGGGGCGCGCCGGATGACCTGACATATCTTGACTCTGCATTCCACCACCTTCATTCCACCACCCTCCCGCCTGCAGACGAGTTGCCAGGAAGAGGCTATTTCCATCATGGCCGGCTCTGACGAGTCTGTCAATGGTTGCCTCGCCATCTTGTCCTTTTGCGTGAAAAAGCGAGGCAGGACGCAACGAGAAGCTGCTGAGTCCACAAGACAAGCACCCATCTTGGAGTCACCTCCAAAGTCGTCGGCCCTGACTTTGACCCCTAAATTAATTCCTGCTTTGAAGAAGCCTCATATCGATCCTCCTGTTTTGGCACCAACTAGATTCTTTGCGTCAACTTCTAAAATTGTTGAGGACCAGCCAGCTTCTCAGCCCACCGCCCCCAATCCCGATCACGTACCGACTACAAGAGACATTTCTGCCACAAGTCTCGGCTTGTGGGGAGAAGCACAACGCAGGGCAAATGACGAAACCAAAGATTGGATTAATAAGATCATTCCATCGACTACATGTAATCTCCGGGATCCCGCCTACGAAATAGTGGAGTTGGTTCGCTGGCGGGAAGAAAGGCACAAAGACGAGGCATTGAAGCTGCACATTTGCGGTCAAGAAATTCTGTGGAGGGACTATGCGAACAGGGTCGTCTCTGTGGTGACTGCAATTGGAGATATTGCCATCAACTTTGCCCCTGCACCCTCCTCGACCATATGGTCAGCGGTAAAAGTGCTTTTGGAAGTACATGCTATCTCAAAAGAACATTTGCGAAGTAACTCAGCGCTGACAGAAGTCTAGGCCAACGTTTCCGAACGTGAAGACCTCGTGGCTATCTTGGGATGCACAGACATGGTCCTCTGCCTCGTAAGGCGCGGTACAGTTTACCAGGAGGTCTATATTGGTGAATCGCCCAGACCCTTGGTTCAGCAGAATTTGACGGAAAAGCTAATTGAGGTGTACACTCATTGCTTGGAGTTTCTTGCTTTCGTGAGCAAAGAGTTGGAACGGGGTAGCTTACGCCGATTCTTGGATGCGCTGCTGAACCCCGGTCATGGCGAAAAGCGCGTGTCACAAATCAAAGCCCTCGAGCATGAGCTGCAGTTCGCATCTCATGCTTGCGAAACCAAAGCAGGCGATGAGCATCGAAGACTGCTTCGAACCCTCGAGGGGCCACTTAAACGTGTTGACGACAACGTTGTGGCTGTACTGAAGGAACTTCAAAAGCAAGAGAGAGAAAAGGCCATGGAACGCATCAGCACTGTTCGAGTGGGAGCTCATCATAATGAGAAGCGCGAGAACAGAACCAAAAACACATGCGAGTGGCTGGTAAATCATCTCGAATTTCGCAAATGGGAAGACTCGGCTTGTTCTTCGGTACTTTGGTTGCAAGGCAACAGTAAGTTCAAAAGTTGAATACTGCTATTGGACGAAAATTGATCTTGGTGCTCTTGCGCAGTTGGTAGCGGGAAATCATTTCTCTCCTCGAAGGTTATTGATCGTTATTTAACTGCCGACGAAGCCACCATCAAGTCTGGAAGTGAGCATGACGAAGGGTTTGCCTTCTTTTATTGCAGTAAATCAGTGTCTGAAGAAAACAGGCGGGGCATTCACCACATTCTTCGGAGCTACATCCGACAGCTCAGCGAGGTACCCCGCCGCCCAGAACGCGTTCACTTAGCTTCGTACAAATTGTACGAAAAGTTGTCTCAAATTCAAAACGACATCAGCGTCAACGATTGCGAGACAACATTGATCGAGATAATCAACAGTTATCCTCGGACTATTCTGGTTCTCGACGGCTTGGATGAGTGTGGGCAAGACACGAGGCGGCAGCTTGCCAAGAGCTTTGAACATCTGCTTCAGAAGACCAATCGCCTATTGAAGATCTTTATAGCCAGTCGTCCGGAGTCACTGAACGAAGACGATTCGAAGCCATTCCAAGCCCCACAGATTTTGATTTCGATCGATACGTCGAATAACAGGAGCGACATTGAAAAGTTTGTGGACGTTGAGCTGGCTGCATTCTCCACACTTACCCCTGAAACTATTCCGGATGTAAAACGCATACTTTTGCGAGAGAGTAATGGAATGTGAGTTTCAGCTCTGTCATCATTTGCGAACCAGGCTAAGCAAAAGAAAACAGGTTCAGATGGACCTTCTTGCAATTGGAACAGCTCAAGGAGTTACGTACATACAGTGACGTATGCAACAGACTTGGAAGACTTCCGGAGACGCTTTCTGAATCATATGATGAGATCTATGGTAAATCGAAGAATGCACCTTCCGAGCGTCTGATGCTGCAGCGGGCTATAAGATGGGTCGCGTGCGCCTGCAACCCTTTAGACAGCTTCACTTTGCTTGCGGCCATCAAAGTGGAAAGCGAAATGACGCATGGCAAACGGGCTCTCAACAGATCAGATCTCACTGAAGAGGTGTTAGAGACTGTATGCCGACACTTGGTTGTGAAAAACCCGAATCTTGGGGTTTGGGAGTTTCCACATGCATCAGTCGCCGAGTACTTCGGAAACAAGAACGAATCGTGGGTCAAAAACGCCCATGCGGAGGTGACAATTGTCTTGATCAACAGCATGGTAGACTGCTGCTCGGCATTCCCTTCGGTCTGGCCACCACCACACGTCATGGAGGACAAGACAGTTTCGAAGGTATATAATTGGTATCGGTCAGGGGACGTGGACCTTGACAATACGTTGGATCCTCGACATCCGTTCCAAACATACATTCAGCTAAACTGGCTACAACACGTCCATGCGATTTCCAGTCAAAACGCCAAGGCTATCGACGTGGCTCAAGCTTTAAAGCGATTTCTGGGTGACAGGAGTCCGCAGGAATCCTCGCATGAGTACCAGACCTTTTGCAATTACATCATGTCTGGCCACTGGGACCTTTATAAACCCATGTATAAAATGGTCATGCCAAGAACTAATTCAGTCTTCGGGGTGGTCGCATTGGGTCTTCACAAAGTTCTGCCTGGGTGGTGGGACAATGGCCTTGATCCTTCGTCGCTGGTGAATGAAGGAGGGTCAGACCTGCTCACAATCGCTACCCATTTTGGTCACATCGACCTCTGCAAAGAACTCATTTTACGGGGATGCAGAGTCAACAGATACGCAGAACGTATACACCAGGACCCACTGCACACCTCTATTGCCGAACGGAAGTTGGAGATCATGAAACTGCTTCTAGCAAATGGCGCAGACCCTAATCGCGTTATTGAGCACCAGAGCCTTCTTTGTTTGGCAATAGAAAAGGGCGCCGAATACTTTCAAATGCTATTTGAGGAGGGTGCGGATCCCGATATCAAATGTAGCAGTAACTCCCACTTCGAGAGTTCCTGTCGGTTCGACTGTGCCCTATCGGCAGCTGCTTACCACGGCAATATCGACGCATTGGAAGCTCTTATCAAACGAGGAGCAAACGTCAACCCCAAAGATCTCAGAGATCGATTTGGAAGCCCCCTAGCTGCCGCTGTGTACGTAGGACAGCTTATCTGTGCTAAGGCTCTCATAGCGCGAGGGGCAGACGTCAACGCCCACTCAGACTGGGGGGAGTTTGGCAGTCCACTGGCTGCCGCTGTCTGCGAGGGAGACCGTGAGTGTGCTCGCCTTCTCGTAAGTCACGGCGCGGATGCTAACGCCACCCTCAAATTTGGCGTGTACGGGAGTCCCTTGGTAGCAGCTGTATCGATGGGACACCTGAAATGTGCTCTTTTTCTGATCAAACACGGAGCCGACGTTAATGCTTGCTTGGAACATGGAGAATACGGCAATGCTTTGGCAGCTGCGATTGTTGGGCCTCAACCCTCTCTTCGCATGGTCAAGCTCCTGATTGAGGAAAAGAATGCAGATCCAGCTAAACTGGCCTTTACGCGCCCGAGGAGGAAGGAGGGGGGAGAACGGAAATCACCAAGGAGGCAACGGGAGGAACGTAAGATAGCAGCCTATCTTACGGAGGAGCTTCAGGTAGAGGCTCAGATGTTGATCAGCCTTGGTCTCACTTCACTGAAACATTGAGTGTTTCATTACAGCGTGTATGAAGAGTGCATACTTGTCGTTAAGTAGTTAAATACGAATGATTTTGATGATATAACTCTAGCAAGCGTGTTACGTTTGTTTGAACCACCACAGTCCCTTCTTTGTGTTGTGATACTTTGATAGGCTGATCATGTGAAATTACAGCATCAAACATAATGATCAATGCATTAACTATATAATTGAGTCTATCTAGACCTATTTCGCAGGCTGGTATTCTCTAGATCAAGCGACTAATTCGGCTATAAGATAGCCCAGTCGCCCTTCCCAAATCGCAAGTCAATAGTGGAGGCCAAAGAAATTAGCGTCTTATCTTTAGAAACAAGTGCTGTGAAATGTATACCCTGTTTGATGGTGACTAACCTATGACCAAAGACCCCCATTTGCTACTAAATCGTGTTCTCTTGAGAAGAAATTGTACTTAGACTCTACGACGCTTCCTCATCCTTTCTGGAGACGGCGCCGTACTCCACCAGACATCATCCAACTCCCTGACCCCAGCAGTCGCATTGTCTTTGACATCTTTCACCCCCGTGACGCTTCGCGCAATTATTCTCAGGGGCATGATGTCAGAGTCCAGAAGCCACAACAGCTCCTCAACTGCTACTTCCGCTGCGACTTTGAATACAGGCTTGAACCACTCTCTCTCCTCATGACCTTCCTCCAGCCCCGGATCAGGATCCACGGTGACGACAACCAGGAACGGCGCCGATGGCCGCCACCACTTGGATTTCGTAGTCGGCCGTTCGGCTTCCTCCAAGTCCAGCACAGATGTTACTGCCTCGTCAGAGGCGACAAGAAACACCTTGTCCGACATTCCAGCGGGTAGATACGGTTTGAGGTTATCAAATCTCTCCCGGAGGTCGTCGGCTCTTTCGTTGGCCAGCGCAGAATTCTCGATCCATCTGATCTCAAACTTGAACCTGGCCTCCTCAATGGATCCCATAGACTCCTCGGGAACGTCGCCTTCCTCGATCGCCCTCTGGAAAGGAATCTCAATAATCCTGTCGACTTCTTTGGTGAAAGCTTCCCACCGCTCCGCATCATCGTAGCTGGCTGTCCGGAAGGCTACCACACCCCACGTCTGTCCCTTGTGGCGTTCGCTCCAATGCTTGAGCCAATTTGGTGGGAAGTATTCGGGCACACTCTCCTTAGTATCAGCGCTCGATTGCTGCTGCTCTTCGTACACATGCATCGCCAACCTTTCCACCCCGTCCTCGCCGAGCACGTCGCGCAATCCCGCTTGCATCTTCAACAGCTCCCCCTCAGGAAGCTCGGCGATATCAGCGTGGGTGGCATGGCGGTAGTGGTCGTAATTCCAGCCCGGTGGCCAATAGGAGCTGGAAGCATCTGAGTAGACAGGCGTTTGGGGCGGCGGTGCATTTTGTGAGAAGTTGGGACGCGGCATATCTCCCGGTGCGGCTTATGTGGATAGAAGCAAAGAGCGATCTCCGGCTTTGAGTAGGTGAGAGGTTGAATTATGCCGATGGCGAGATGGAGATTTAGGACATGTCGTTGGGCAGTCGTCTAACTATGCCCTGCAGTTTCGTCCCCTGAGGTTACATAAGGTGGAAGTGATCGGTACGTACTCTGAGACAAGTACGAGACTATATCAAATTCCATATCTAGACTCATTTTACACGTTGGGACTGTCACTTAGTTCTCGATGTAACACCCGTTCAATCAACTCAATGGCATGAGAGCGATTTAGAGTGACAGCAGTACGTCTAATAATACCTCCCGAAGTTGGAAATAGACCAAACGCGAGATGTCTCGCAGGGCATCTTGCGCCTGAGCCCTTCTTAATCGAACAGCATGTCGTAAGATAAGGCTATCATGTAAAACCACAACCGTTTACATGGACTGACTTGATTCTAGATCGAATTGAGCTCTTGCTTTTTTGTCCCCCTCGGTTTCTGTCCCTTTGAATATTGTCCCTTCATTTCGCCCCCACTCTTCGCTTCCCAGGTGCCCTGTCCGCCGAGACCTTTCTCCCCGACAGCCTTCTAATATTCTCCTGTCGATTACCAGGGGATGCCGGTGGCATACTTTGCGATCTAACTTGTTTCGAGCGAGCAATCGAAAATGTTTGATTTCGCATGATTTCCCAATGTCGTATTTGTGAAAGAGGGATCGGCACTTGGCATAAGGTTGAAGATTCCAGGTGTCGGCATTACCGCCCCTGGGATGTGGGGGTTCGAGGCTTTGGGCGGAGACGGCGGGGCACTTTTCGTGTTGTGTTTCCTGAGGCGGGATGCTGCGCGGGGCAGTCCTCCGTGGTGATGGCCTCATTGCATTGCCGCATTTGGAAACACCCAAGACGAGCAAAAAGAGACAGATTTGAACAAGTAGAAGTTGTAATTAGTCTAGATCTATCCAGCTCTAATGTCTATTTCATGAGATCTAACCCCAATTGCCCCAGATTCCCGCGCCATGCAATGCTCCAAAGGGTATACACCGACAAATATGGTACATACAAAAATACACAAACCCGAAACCCAGCCTATCCCAATTTCACACAACTCTAAGCGTCGCTCCTGGGAGGCCACTTGACCCTCCTCTCGGCGCGCACGTACAGGTTGTTGGGGCGGATGAGCTGGAACATGGGGTCGTACTCCACAGCGCTGTCCTGCGCGAGGCTGAACTTGTAGCGGTAGACCAGCTTGGGCAAAAAGACCTTGACCTCCTGCAGCGCAAAGTTGAAGCCGATGCACATGCGCGGGCCCGTCGCGAAGGGGATGTAGCTCGCGTTGGGGCGGTTCTTGACCTGCTCCGTGTCCCAGCGGTCCGGGTCGAAGCGCGCCGGGTTGTCCCACACGAGCGTGTTGTTGTGGATGTGGTGGATCGCCGGGATGACGATGCTGTCCTTGGGCAGCTTGTAACCCCCAGGCAGCACCATGTCGACCTTGGAGGTGCGCGCGGGCTGGTACGACGGGTTGTGCTTGCGCTGCGTCTCCTTGATGTACTTGTCGAGGAAGGTGAGCTTCTGCGTCAGCTCGGCGGTGATCTGCGTGTTCTCGTCGAAGCCGTTGTCGATGAGCTCCTGGAGGAGGCGCTCCTGCATGCCCGGGTAGGCGACGAGGCCGTAGAGCAGCCAGGAGAGCAGGGAGGAGGTGGTGGTGAAGCCGGCGCCGGTGGCGACGACGAGGGGCTCCATGATGCGGTCCTGGGGCAGCTTGTTGCCGTCGCGGTCGGCGGCGCGGAGGACGTAGTCGACCATGTTGTCGGCGTTGAGGGCGGCCTCCTGCAGCTCGAGGTTGGCGGTGCCGCCGCGGGAGGCGGCGGCGATGGACTCGTTCATCATGTCGATGATGCGGCCGCGGGCGTCGCGCAGGCGCTGGGGGTCGCCGAAGGGGAGTTTGGCGTACCAGGAGCCCATGGAGGTGATCTTCTTGTTGAGCTCGAGTGACTGGGCGATGCGGATGACCATCTCGTGGGGCGGGGCGTCGACCGCCGTAAAATGCTTGAAGTCCATGCCGAGGACGAGCTTGCCGACGGCCTGGGAGCCGAGCTTGAGCATGTAGGGGTAGACGTTCCAGGCCTCGTCCTTGTCGTCGAGCTCGTCGAACACCTTGAAGGCGTCCTCGACGGTGGCCTGCATGGTCGGGGCGTAGTGGCGGACGGCCTTGGGGCCGAAGGCGGGCGGGAGGAACTTGTGGGCGAGCTTCCACTCGGGGGTGTCGGTGTCGCCGAGGAAGACGCCGGACTCCTGGTTCTTGATGGGGTAGAGGGGGTGGCCGGGGATGATGTTCTTTGTGAAGAAGTCGGACTCGGAGAAGACGATGTTGGCGAGCTTGGGGTCGTTTGTGTGGTAGATGACGGAGCCCATGTTGTTGGTCTTGATGAAGGGGCCGTAGCGCTCGAAGAGGCGCTGGTGGTTGCCGAGGTGGTCGGGGTAGACCTCGAAGTAGTTGCCGATGAAGGGCAGGCCGGCCGGGCCGGGGACCTCGCGGACGGCGTGGCCGTCGATGGAGAGGGCGATGGGGCCCTCGGCGGCGAGGACGTCGGCGACGGTTGTCAGAGCCTCATCTCCGGAGACGAAGCCGATGCCTTTGGGGATTGTTAGTTGGGTGCAGGAGTGAGGGTGGGAACGAGATGGTGCTTACCCTTGTGGTCGACGACGGCAAAGTGAGAGGCGGCGAGATGCTGGAGGCCCTCCTCGTCTGTCGAGGCGGGGATCTCGATCTCTGTTGTGACTGAAGGGTCTTCGCCCAACAGGTAGAAGCGTTGTGATGACATTGCGTGTATGTGTGATGTGTGTTGTGGTTTGAATGTCGCACAAGATGGAATGGAAAGCGATGATGCGACAAGATTAAAAAAAAAAAAAAAAAAAAAGGTATTGGCGTAGTAGATAAGAGACGTATTTACAGCAAACCAAAGGCGATGCGAGATGGGGATGCCACGAGCTCACGATATATAAGTAATAGGAGCAGAGAGAGAAAAAAAAAAAAGTCGCAATCCCTAAAGGGTACGTACCATCCCATCCCACCACCAGGTCCAGGCCAGGCAGATTAACGATGCCGCCCGCAGCTTATCCAATCTGATCCTGGGCAATGGCAACCCGTCGGTGGAAACAGACCGACGAACAGCTCAGACGCGAGAGGGAAAAAGTGGCCTGCCGAGGTTCACGTCAAAGTGTCTAACGGACCAGGGGTGGTGGGTGATGGGAAAGAAGAGTGGGCGGGTCGGCGCCGCGATAGGGGAGTTGATGAGATCATGGGCGCCCAAGTCCGAAGTGCGCGCGGCGGGCGTGCAGCATTGAATCGGCATCGGCTCCGTGGGCGGCGTGGACTGCGTGGACCCGACAACAATTTGGAAGTAGTCACCGTAGTTTGGAACTTGGGTTTGGATCTTGGGGAGGTTTGGGGGGGTGTGGACGGAGACAAGCCGCGGTTCGATGGCATGACAGCGGAACGGAGGCGATACGAAAAGGAAGAGACGAAAAAAAATGGAAGCAAAAATCGGGGCTTTGAAGAAGAATCAGAAGCATTCGCATCGTTTGATAGGGCCAAGCGGGAGACAGGGGCCGACTTAAAGTGGATGATCTGC
This sequence comes from Colletotrichum sp. SAR 10_65, assembly GCA_025328335.1. Taxonomy (NCBI): domain Eukaryota; kingdom Fungi; phylum Ascomycota; class Sordariomycetes; order Glomerellales; family Glomerellaceae; genus Colletotrichum; species Colletotrichum sp. SAR 10_65. The sequence goes on from JAKMWQ010000040.1 coordinate 43,945, forward strand.
GCTAACTGCCTGAGGTACGTACCGCACACACTAAAAGGTAGTGTGCAGGGCACTAAGAAAGGTGCCGAGGCGAAACGAAGAGACAACACAGCGAAAATAGGGGACCACCTTACGAATAGAGCACCGCACCGCACCGCGCCGCGCCTTATCAAATTGCATTGCATTGCCATGCCATGCCAATGACCCCTTGCTCATGCGATATTTGCAGCCACAAGGCGGCGTCTCAAGTCCCGAAATCCGTTGCGCCTCGGCTCGTTGCCTGTGTTTTGTCAGTGTTCTCTGGGTGCTGCTGTTTATTTGTCCCCCCCACGTAATTTAGGGACATTTCAGCCAATGAGAAGCTTTGCCAGCTTCCATGTGTGGGCTCCCGCTCCCACCCAAGCTTGATGAAGCTCCCGCCCATGCCACGCTGCGTTGCGCCCTGCATGAACAGATGACAGCACTCAAGATTCGCCCTGAGCCGCCATCTCTTGGCCCGCCGGCAGTCGACTTGTTTACCGCAGCACCGGGCAGATGCGAGGGTGCTGACTCTGTTTTTCTGCCCTCGACACACGTAATTCTGGAGACTCTGGGCTTCGTTTTCGCGATGAGTGCTGTTCACCGTCTGTAAAGGGCAACCATTCGCCGCAGGCCACCGATAAGGCAGAGAGAGAGAGGGACGTAGTGCTGAAGAAACTTGGCATGAAACAAGGCAGAGAGGCCTCGGCCCCTCCGAAGAAAACAGCTCCCAGGGAAAAAAAGACGAACGCAATCGTCACCGCCGACACCGCCGCCGCCCGGCATCCAATCCCGTCGCGCCTCTTTGTCAGACGGCCGACCCGTCCGATCGCCGCGGCTTGATCCCGCCCGGTGCCCACACCGTTCCCATCTTTACCTTGGGCTATCCACACCAGCAGAATGCACCTAAATTCGTGACCATTGCGAGGCATTTCAAAGGACGAGAGAACCAAGAATCCACAGCACTTATCTCGAACCTCGGCATCTTGCCCGCCCACGCCCCCCAGTCTCGGACATTACGCTATCCTATCCCCTACCACCACTGGCACCCTTTTCCATGGGTTCCATGGACCAGAAGAACACTGATCTGGAATGATTTTTTTCAATTGTGGATATCCCATCCTTTTTTTTTTTTTTCGTTACTGCATGCACGCTGTCGTGGCGCCATCGTTGATAAATAATACTGACTGCGTTTCCACGTCCCGAGGCTCGACTCGAAAGGGGCCCTTTCTCCCACTGCGATCTCACCCGAACCTTATCGGTGATTCTCATCATTCTCCCTATTTATAAGTAAAGATAGATAATCCTTTTATATCCTGCCCAACATCCCAAGTTTCGGCTCGGTCGCATCAACACCGATTCCTCTCTCAATTTCTTTGGTCCACTTCCTGAGATACCCCTCCAAACACACACATCACACATCATGGCGTCAACAGAAGGCCAAGAGTACACGGCCAAGGAGGTCGCTGCTCACAGAGAAGCCAACGACTGCTGGATGGTCATCCGCGGTGAAGGTAAATAACCCCCCACCCTATATTCCATTCACAAAAGAACACCCAACTAACTCCTCACCCGAAAAGTCTACGATGTGACGAAGTACCTCCACGACCACCCCGGCGGCGCAGAAGTCCTCATCGAGGCCGGCGGCGTCGACGCCACAGAAGCCTTCGACAACGCGGGCCACTCCGAAGACGCCTCCGAGATCATGGCCGAGTTCCGCGTCGGCAAGCTCAAGGGCGCCAACAAGCGCAACGCCCCCAAGGCCGTCCGCGTCGCCCCGAAAGCCGCCCCCGCGGCCCCCTCAAACACAACCTCCGGCCCCGTCCGCATCGCCGGCCAAGCAGCCGCCGCCGCCGTCTTCCTCGCCCTCGGCACCGTCGCCGCCCGCCACGCCTCAAACACCCCCGCCGGCCAGGACGTCATCGCCGCCATCCACCGCCTCAACCTCCACCTCCCCGAGTGGCTCTCCCTCACCGGCGCCGGAACACGCCCCAAGCGCACCGGCTTTGGCTTCGTCGAGGGCTTCGCCCTTGCCTCCGCCATCTTCGCCGTCGCCGGCACCGTCACCGCCAACAAGCTCTCCGCGCTGCTGCACTACGACCTCACCCCCATGAAGTTCCGCCCGCACAAGAAGATGCCCAAGGTCGCGCGCCCGAACCCCCTGCTCCAGCGCGGCTGGCTCGACCCCGTCACCTACCACCCGCTCCCGCTCGCCGAGAAGCACCTCATCGCCCCCAACGTCTACCGCCTCGTCTTCGAGCTGCCCACGCCCTCCACCGTGCTCGGCCTGCCCATCGGCCAGCACGTCGCCATCAAGGCCGAGATCGACGGCAAGTCCGTCTCGCGCTCCTACACGCCCACCTCCAACAACGCCGACCTCGGCCGCCTCGAGCTCGTCATCCGCTGCTACCCGGACGGCCTGCTCACGGGCAAGTACCTCGCCAACGTCGAGGTCGGCGAGGAGGTGCTCTTCCGCGGGCCCAAGGGCGCCATGCGCTACAGCCGCGGGCTCACCAAGAAGATCGGCATGCTCGCGGGCGGTACCGGCATCACGCCCATGTACCAGCTCATCCGCGCCATCTGCGAGGACGACCGCGACACCACCGAGGTCAGCCTGATCTACGCGAACCGCTCCGAGGCGGACATCCTCCTGCGCGACGAGCTCGAGGCCTTCGCGCGGCGGTACCCCAAGAACTTCAAGCTGCACTACCTGCTTGACACCCCGCCCGAGGGCTGGACCGGCGGTGTCGGGTACGTCACACAGGAGATGATGGCCGAGCGCTTCCCCGCGCCGGCGGGCGCGGATTCCAAGATCATGCTGTGCGGTCCGCCGGGTATGGTCAACGCGGCGAAGAAGTCGTTGGAGAACTTGGGCTTTGAGAAGCCTGGGTCCATGTCCAAGATGACGGATGCCGTCTTCTGCTTTTAGATGAAGGAAATAGAGAAGGAAAGAGAGAGTGTATGGATACCATAGACGGGGACTGGGTTACTTGTGTTGGTATATATGGGCTTTGCATCGTCACGGAGTCGGGGGATGGTTGCATGGGGCTCGGTGTCTTTGGGGGCATTCTTTTTCATGCCGTTGGTGATACCTACCTGTAATATCTTACGTTTTTCATTTGTTCATATCATAGATCTTGACGACATAAGCAAGAAAAACTTCTTACATATTAATTTGCTTCGATGTTTATGTTCTTCACGGTTCTAAATGCGCTACTGTCAATTGGGGCGCCAGTGACAGAGCCTGCTTCAACGGATGCATAACCGAGGGCGGTTCAGGTTGATGATTGGTCTTGTGTAACCATCCAAGCCGACTGCGCCGCGCGCAGATGATCCAATTCACCGACCCAGCCTGATCCATAAGATGACAGCTGAACCCCTCGTCCCACTCAGGTCAGTTTCACCTTCTTTTCCCCCAAACCTCTATCTCAAATACCTCATACTCACTCTTCACAGTTCAACTCTGTCCTCTCGTGAGATTTTTACGCTGCTGTCACGTCCTCCCATCTTTAACATCATGAATCCTTATCAGTATCCGCCTTTATCGGGTCCCAGATGCACGCGACTGATCAGGCTGCATCCCGGGGCGACCAAAGACCCGTCATGCCCCCTCAGCTGCGACCTCGTCGAGATCGATTTGGACAATCCCCCGGACTACCTCGCTCTTTCTTACACATGGAACGGCGAGACTCCCAGTGAGGCACTCACGATCGGCAATGCGCAAGTCGACGCCAGTCAGGCGGCAGGCTCTCAACTCCTCATTACGCCCAACTGTGCCGCCGCTCTGAGAGTGTTTCGGAAGTCTCTTCATCGACGCCTCAACAGGCGCAAAAGCCCAACGCTATGGGTTGATGCCATCTGCATTAATCAAGACTCAAATGATGACAAGAGTAGTCAGGTTGTGATGATGGCCGAGATTTTCAACCAAGCCAAGAGAGTGGTAGTTTGGCTTGGAGAACGAGACTCACCCTCAAAATCAAGCACAGTCTTTTGCTCTTTGTCGTGTGCTTTATTACCAAATGTCCATATCGGACGTCTGAGTGATTTCTTCTACTGGACAGAGAGCTCGAAAGCCCTCAGATGGTTCAAACCTTCAGTTAAACGACTAGGGAAACGGATTGCAGACACTGTTCATAATTGTGAGTCAACTATTCACAGGTCCTTGATAGTAAATTGATAGTATTCATCAAAAGTTCATGTTGTTTGCGTTCATATCTGACATAACGAAAGGCTGTGATAGAAGCACAATCCACGCCATGCTACATAATCCCTACTGGACACGTGTTTGGACCGTTCAAGAGTTCGCCAATGCTCATGTCTCTTTTCTTTGCCAGAACTCAAATATGATTTCTTGCGCTGGCATGACGAAGATGATTTTCTTTGGCTCCTACTTAGTGGAAAGATATACGCCACACCATCGCCTTTACGACAGCCGCAGAGCATTCGGATATGATAGCTCCGATATTATGCACTTTCCCGTGGGCTTAGACCAAGCTTCAGCATTGCAAGCTTCAGAGCTAAGGGACAAAATATTCGCGTTTCGCTCTTTATCTGCTAAAGTATTTGCAAAGGTCACAGTCGACTACGGGCGACCGTTGCAGGACCTTTTTACAGAAACCTCAATGGTTGGTTTCAAAGAAACTAACAGTCTCTATTTGTTATACTTTGCTAGTCTGGAGAGGACGTCTCCGGGTACCGGGTCTGGCTTGATGCCATCGTGGTCATTTGACTTCGGCACGGAGGACTCTCATCAAGGCTACCGTGGGTCACATATGTATTTTAGCGCGGATTTTGCCCGTGCCTCGCGTGAAAGCTATCCTCGAATCTTCTTTCCCGAGCCCGGGATCAGCCTCCGCGTTCTGGGAAGAAGTGTTGGCCTAATAGGGGATTCTATCAGTGACTTCGATCCGACAGATAACCCTCATCTGATAGCGAAAGCGGTCAGCGCAGAGGAGAGTCATCTAGATTCCGACGAAAATGACGCGGGAAGCTTTTCGGGGACCGAAATGTATGAAGATCCTTTCATGAGACTGATGGAAAGTTTCATCGGTAATGTTCGTCGGAAGCTTGGAACAAATCCCCGAGCGGAGATTAAGATGGTATGTGTAATTCTCGAGTTGATGCGGAGCATCATAGAAATTGCACAAATCCGGCCGGACGAAATGCCATCTCTTGCGCCGAAGGCTACCTTCCGGGATCTACTTGAGATTTTCCGTGGGGACGGAGACCTCAGACACCGACTTAACTTCGACATGGGCGAAGGCCGCATGTTCATCACAATTGATGGACGAGCCGGCTTAGGTGTGCCACGGATATCAGAGGGCGACGAGATATTCTTGATAGCTGGGCTAGAGCACCCGTTTGTTCTCAGACCGCATGGTGACAATGGAGAGTACACACTCGTGGGGCCGGCAGTCGTCACTGGGATGATGAAGGGCGAGTTATGGCCGGAGGATGAAAGTGAGTTACAGGATATAGACATTGTATGATATCCACTGGTAGAGGCCAATTCCTATGAACAAACGTATGACGTCGAGTCATCGCCATTTGCTCCAACCAATTTTGCCGTCTGCGGCCAGGGGCAAAGCTTCCTCGTCCTGCTGCTTCCATCTGCCGGCTGGCTTCCGAGCAACTCAGTCGGTGCTGCCCCCTTCTCCACCCATTCAACCAGCGCCTCGAGCGAACTCTGCTTGCTAGGAACTTGAGGATACGACGAAGCGCCGCCACAGTGACCGCCTCCTGCAGAAAGATTAATCTCGGTTTCTCTCTCGCTTGATATTATGAAAACTTACCAGGAACCATGAACAACGAAGCCCAATCTTTCCTATCGCCAGTGACCTTCTCCACATCCTCCAAATGCTGAATCGGCCACGTTGCAGCATTGTATGGATCAGCCCAGCCCTGGGTAACAATCAACTTGCCCCCGTGCCCCTTGAACGCAGTCAAGTTGGTGCTGATCGAGTCGATCAAGCTCCCGACCTTCTCATCAAGCGCCTGCACACCGCTGGACCAGTCGAACGTGCTGCCGTTGTAGCTCAGATCGTCAAAGACCATGTTCTGCAGCAGAGGAAGCGAGAAGGAGAGAGAAAGACGGCCTTCTTGGTTGATCCACTCCGACTCGCTGCCGAGGTCGAAGCCTGGATACAGGCTGGCCTTGGTCTGGGAGTGGCGCGGGCCAGCGTAGATTTGCTGGGCAGCGATAATCTGAGTGGGGGTGAGACAGGTTGAAGCGTTCGTTGAGGAGGAGGTGCAGGCGAGCGTGGAGAGGTCGAAGGAGCAGGCTAGAGGGTTCTCGATGACGCGATCGGCGACGCCGTCTAGGGTGTCGCACTTGTCGAGGATGGAGTCGCGGATGAAGGTGAGCGTTTCCTGGGGAATGAAAGCCGAGGCCTGAGAAGCGTGAGTCAAGTTTAGCTGACTGGTCTGCACTAGATACTTACCAAAGACACCTGCTGGTTCCACAAGAATGATAGAGCGAGGTGAGAGTACCAGTTTCCAGGGCACCCAGCGACGATGCCGTCGAATAACTCAGGGTGGTACTCAGCCAGTGCGAAACCTTGAGCGCCTCCAGTCGAGCAGCCTTTGTAATAGGCATGTGACGGGGGCTCAGCATAGTACAGGCTGGCGATCTGCTTTGCCGGGGCAGTGAAGAGCGCAATCGAGTTTCTAATCCACGCGAGAACCTGGTTCTGGTCATGCAGGAATGGCAGGTAGATGCCGCCGGGGTAAGCATCACCACCGTTGTTATCGGCCGCGCGGTGTCCGCTGTCGCCTCCCGCTGTGGCAAATCCCTTGTTGAGGTTCTCTAGCATTGCCGCATAGTCAATTGTGCCAGCCAATCCTCCGTTGCCTATCTCACGTTAGAGTCTTTGACCCTCATCGTGATCTTCCGATTGACTTACCGACGGCCAGGAATCTTCCATTATAAGATCCGCTCTCAGGCAACCAAACCTCACAGAGAACCGTGTTGTTCTCTGGGTACGGAACAGTGCCATTGAATCGACAGAACGACGCAGAGTTGAAGACCGAAGAGATATTCAGGCTATTCGCTGATACTAGAGCGGATGTAACCGACGTCAACTCTGGCACCGAGGCCTTTACCTGTTCTGCAAGAGACTCGCAATTGGGGCTTCCGGTAGAGGGCGCCGCGATTGAAGCCGGCAAGAACCAGGAAGCGAGTGCTAGAGCGGACAACATGATGTAGATGACCGAGATCCAACGTGACCTACTCCGGGAACCAGAAACATGTTTCAGCGGAGGCGAGATAGCGCCCTTTTTGTATTCCCCCATCTTGAAGTCATCGCTTGCCTGTCAACAACTGTGGATAGCCTCTAAACTGCCGCTCTCTAGTCCGCTACCTCGTTACTCCGCACGTTGAGCTTCAACCTTCCTCGCAGATTCAAGTCTTAACCACGTGGCTGGGTCTCTTTTCGGTCATCGGCGCCGTGGCCGACGATCACTACGCTGTGGAGATTTGTAGTTGAGGAGGAAGTCTTTAGCCGAAAAGTGGTAGAGGCCAATAGCGGCCGGGAATTCTAAACTCTTAGGAGGGGACGTGGTAGTTACGGGGGCGATTGATCACCAGAACCTCGGTCAACGGCGCCGAAGCCCGCTTCTTCGTCAAGAAAGTGGAGAGGGCTCTTCACTCATGTGCTCGGGGCGGGCTAGTTGACAGGCGCAATTGGAAGGGTAGATGCAATTATCCGCGTCGGTTGTGGTATTTCTCCGCACGTGGGTGGCATCGCGAGCGGATCTCTGCAAATGCCAGTTGCTCCTTCGCGCGGGGTTCTTACCAGGAACGCGGTTGCTGGGATTCTGGGATAAACGAAGCGCCGGTTCCTGTTTGGATTGAGCAAGTCTAGCCACCGACTCAGGTTCCTGGTCTGGCCGTCTTGTAATGACGTCTGTTGTTCCCCGCTGCGAGGTTCGGAACCCTTGTGAGCTCGGATGTGACGTCAGACTAGTTCGCGCATCAACACGCGGGTCAAATTGTTCGGAAAATGCAATTGCTTGATACAACGAGATTTCCGGGCCAGTTGTGATCAGAGATCGAAAAAGATGATAACACTTCAGGCTTGAAAGAAAACCATCTCATCAGTGCCGAGTTCCGGTGCAGCACAAACAAATGTGGGCCCAAGAGCTCTCTCTTCTCCACGTTCCGGACGTGGTTCGTCGGCAATTGAACTGCTGATCCCCCCAACCATGCCTCGCATCATCATTGCCAAGAGGTAGACACGACCAACCATGTACTCGGTGCAGGTGCCGCCCCGAAAGCGCCGGAAGACACAGCTCGCATGCAACCCGTGTCGGGCTCGAAAGTCCGGCTGCGACGGGACGCGTCCGGTGTGCACGGCGTGCCAGAAAAGGGGGATGCAGCAGCAATGTACCTATCAAGAGTCGGTGCTGCACGCATCTTCGAGGCCGTACGTGTTAACTCTGTTCAGCTATCAGTGATGCTGACGATGATTCAGGACCATTTCAGAACTCCAAAAAAGGTTGGAGAGACTTGAGGGATCACCTCTTCCCCAGACATCTGTACCTCCGAATAGCAGTCCCCCTTTGCCGGATTCCGGAGCTTCCGGAGTTTCCGGAATCGCTCCGGCTCGGTCAATTGGTATCGGAGTTGAGACTGGTCTTGGCGACACAGGCCCGGGACTCCGGCCAAGGGTTGTTGAAGGCATGCCGGCAAGCCATCATCAACGGAATGGATCGACGTCCCACAACGAGGATGAGACCATCTACGGCCCCTCTTCAAACATCTCCTTTCTCCGACAAGTTACTATGACCGCGGATGCGCAGAAACCAGATGACTCGGGCCCAGATGGTCCCGGAAACGAGACCGAGAGCACGCCTAACGTCCTTGGCTTCTCTACAGTCCAACCAAAGAGCCCGGAACCCCTCCCTGAGCCGGTGATGCTGCCCGAAAGATGGCTCGCAGACGGCTTGATGGAGTCCTTCTGGGAGTTCGTGCACCCGGTCTTCCCAATTCTGCACAAGCCGTCCTTCATTGCATCATACGAAGCCCTTTGGAAGCCAACGAAAGATCGAAACCATAAGCGGGATTTCAAAGACGTTGTGTTCCACTCGACTCTAAGCATTGTGCTTGCGCTGGGATCGCAACGAAGCGACCAGGTGTCAGTAGCAGAGCAGGCGAACCTCGCTGACAAGTTCTATAAGCAGTCTGTAAAGCTTATATCGGTAGACACGCTCGACCATTCTTCATTGCAAGTCGTTCAGCTGCTCCTTCTGAGAGGTGTCTACCTGCACTACACATCGTACGCTGACCGTTGCTGGAACACTGTTGGCGTCGCAGTGAGAGTAGCCCAGGGGCTGGGACTGCAAAATGAAGGAGACAAAACCGTTGGAGTAAATCAGCTCAAACGTGAGATGAGGCGGCGCGTTTGGCATTGCTGTCTGACGTTGGATAGGTAAACCGGTCTCCTATCCTTCCTCCACCATGCTCAGAGCTAAACCAGAATGTCAGGCTTACTGCAACTACATTCGGGCGGTCCGTCTTATTGTCGAGACAGTATTCGACACCGGCTCCAGCTATAATTGATGACGAGTACTTGTCAGACATCACCGAAGGAAGCCAGGCGGTGGGCAGACCGTCGTACCTAGCATGCTTCGTGCACTCTCTGACCCTATTCGACGTTCTGAAAGAAATTCTGGCCAAATTCTACGGCGAGGGGGACGGCTCTTCTGACCTACAATCGCGATCTCTCAGCGACGTGCTTCAGCTCTCAGCGAAGCTGGATGACTTGAATGACTCGTTTCCGGTCTATCTGAGAGAAGGTGCTAGCCTGTCTCAATATGATGAGAGTCTGAAGGGAAGTTTACAGATGCAGGCGAACATCTTGAAGTCAAGGTAGAAGCACCCAACATCGTATCGCTCACCACGGCAGAGACTGACGTTGAAGATAGAGTCCTTTGGATTCGGCTTCTACTCCTGCGTCCGTTGCTCTTAGTAGAAGCCAAGCAGACGACCAAGTCCAGGAGAGATCTGCCCAATTCATCGGCGCTGAGCGAGAGCTTTCGCCATGCCGCAAACACCCTCTGTGTCTCTACAGCTCATGGCGTTCTCCAAGAAATGTACGAAAAGCTAGGGAGTGTGCGCCAAAACTCAGCATGGCATGTGTTGTTATGTAAGCTAATTTCCTACCAATTCGCCCAACTTGATATAACCTCTAACGGGTACGGTAGTCACCTTCGCCGCAGCATCCACCCTAGTCGTGGCAACTCTGTGCCCTGATCTCCAAGTCAGCTTTGACACCGAACCCACCAAAACATCTTGGGACCGCGCACTTCGGATATTTGACTTTCACAAAAGGCATGTGACGTCAGCCACAAGGGGTATAGAGGTTCTACAACGCTTCCGGGACTCGGTCGCTGCTGTGTCGCGACAGGATGCGCCATGGGGTACAAATGCGACAGCTTCACAAGCTTCAAACCCTGAGGGGCTACAAGAGCAGACCCAGGGCGACTTACTGCTGCCCTTCAGCTCCATGCCTGGCATGAGTCAAACACCCATGGCCCAGGACTTTGGCGACTTCCTCAGTTCCGACCTCCTCAATGAGAGTTGGTTCAACATGCAGGGCATAGATTTTGGCAACTGGTCAAGCTTCCAATGACCACACTTCACAGCAGGAGATCAAGACTTCTAACCAAGTAACAATGCTTTGCTATCTGCTCGCGCTATGAATCCAGCTGGTTGAGACAAAGTCTAATACATCAAATTTTCTCTAAGAGACAGGGGCCTCAGAGTCGTGGAAGCTACCAAGCTTCAGCAGCTTCTTCGCATTGTCTCTTCCAATCTTGCGGTAGTTCTCCACACCACCAACCGCCTCCTTGACCTCCTCGGCCTTGCCATCCCACCAAGCGGAGCAGTTCTCGATAGTCTCGTAGGGGTAGTCAACACTGAAAAGCACACGATCGGCGCCAATCTCGTCGACGACGTACTTGAGCGTGTGAGTCGAGAAGTGGCCGCTGGTGGTGACCCAGATGTTCTGCTTGAAGTAGTCGTAGATTGTCTTCTTGCACATGTTGTCCTCGTTGCCCTCATCCTTGGCGATGGGCTTCTTCACATCCTCGAACCAATGGTTGATGCGCCAAAAGTCTAGTGGCAAATGCTCTCCTAGGTGACCGACAATGATCTTCAGGTTCGGGAAGCGATCAAACACGCCGTTGGAGATCATGCCCATGAGGTGCAGGTTGACGCCGTTGGCAAAAGACAGCGGCGGGCCGATGAGGTACTTGCGCTCCGCATACAGCTTGTCGAACATCACATCCGCAGGCGCCGCGGGGTGGATGTACACCGGCACATCGAGCTCGCAGACAACCTTCCAGAAGACGTCGTACTCGCGCTGGTCGTAGAACTTGTACGTCTCGCCGTTGGGGCCCGCGTGCTGGAAGTCGCAGAGCAGCGCGCCGTGCATGCCGAGCTCTTTGACGCAGCGCGTCAGCTCGCGGCCGGCCTGCACGGGGTCGTGCATCGACAGGCACGCGAAGGCGCCGAGCTTGTCGGGGCGGGCCTTGATCTGGTCGTGGGCCCAGTTGTTGACCTCGGTGGCCCGGCGCTCGGCCTCGGCCTGGTCGGCGATGCCCTGGATGCCCGGGACGGTGAGGGAGATGATGGTGTAGCCGATGCCGTGGTCGTCGGCGAGCTTGACGCGTTCGTCGTTGACGTCGCTGATCTGGCGCATGTAGCGGGTGCGGTCGTTGGGGTTGATGTAAAGGGCGGCCTCGCGGCGGGACTTGGCTTCCATGCCGGCCATCTCGTAGGCCTCTTCGAGTGCGATCTTGCCGAGCATTTTGATGGTTTGGGGGTTTTGTGGTTAAGTAAAGGGTGTTGTGTAGATGTGTTGAAGTTGTTGTTGAGAACTGTGTGAGTGTATTTGATTTGTGTTGATGATGGCCAAGAGAATTCCCGTCTTTCAAGGTTATCGTCGACGGTTCTTATACTCGACCTCATCCCATATCGAGGTTGATGAAGAGCCGTGGTTTCCACGGAGCTGGAGCAGCCTCCGCGCATCCCGCTGTCTTCCGGAAGAACATGACGTCTGGAGCTGGTGAGAGGGACAGCTCTGTGACAGTCTGGACCCGTCTATTCCAAGGCTTAAGGCTGAAAGAATGGAGCCGCTTGGATGGTCCGATGGGCGGGATCTCCAGTTGTGCAGTGGCGATTAGCCCCGAGCTTCCGGATATGATGGACTCTTCCAATGGGAAGTGTGTGTTATCTCCGCGACTTTCCCAAGTTGATGAGTCTGACCAATGGGAACAGTGTCTTACCTCCGCCGACGATCGTGCTGTTCCGGTCACTGGCGTCATAGTGTTCCGAAGTGGGTCTTCCCGGCCCGGACCTGCGGGTTTCAACGTAAGATTTCTCGAATGAGATTCGGATACGGCACTCAGTGAGACAAATAAGTCGTGCATCTTCGTTTTCGCGTTTAATCAAGCTTTTCGGGTGGAGAACATCGGACATGGAACGCGTTCCGTGGACATCTGATGGTGGATTGTGTCGTTCAGACGTCACTTACTGACTCTTGTGGGTGCAGAAAAAGCGGTCTTTACTTCCTCCGAAGCAAAAATGTTCCTCAGCACCCTCAATTTCATACTTCTTCTATTTTCTTGTAACATGAGCAGTTTGGAAAACTTGATGTGCTGTGGTCCTACGGTTCTCTCGTTTGCCTCACAGTAGACAACCACACACAGCGGCCTAGAGTCGGACAATTAAGTTGCAGAATAGAAATAAGTCAACGGGCGTCTTTTGAGTTTCTGTGACTACTTCAGAAATGGATGCCAATCATCCCTTCGACGTTCCACCACCTTGAACTTGTCCCCGTTGATATTTCAGTCGTCCAAGACCATCGTCTTTCTAAAAGTAGCCAAGGGAATTCCGTCTGCGAGGCCGTTTTTGCAGTTTCCTTCTCGGTCGGTCGCCAGATCCGAAACACATGATGAGACAGTCAAAGATGGATGAGGAATTGATGATGATGAAGTGTTGAGAATGTATTGCAGACAGGCACTGATTCTGGTTTTTCGAGTGCGCCACCGAAGACGGAGATGATTCGTGTGGATGTTTGTGGTTAATAGTGGCCCAGAAGATCTCAACGATCAGTGGCAATGTTTCCCAGTTATATGCCATTTCTGAGTCTGCGGTGAATCACCACGGTCTTGTCTTGCTTGCTCTTTCCCAAGCGTATCGTGAGTGAATCAGAGCCAACAAAGGTGTCCCAGGCTTTTTTCTCATCGCCTGGCGCTGTGTTCATTGGCAGTGAATCACCTATTAAGCTGGTCTGAAGTTCATGCTTTGATGGTGTATGTGTTAAATGATCCTCAAGTGAATAACACTTTCCAGTGTAATGCATGCATTTTCCGTAATATATGTTGGTAATATATAAGTAAGCAGTAACTTGAAGGCAATTGCTTTTCAAATATTAAACTCCTGACTAATGCATGAAAGGAGACTATAGTGTTTGTTTAAAGCTTTGATTGAAGTTATTTTAAATGTTACGTACGAGCCAGCATGATTTCATCACACAACAGTAATACATTTACTTACTATATTGTCTAAATTCTCTTAACAAACATTGTGAACGCCTCATCCATGCCGCTTTTAACGGCTTATACTATGATTTTTAATAGTAAACACACTAATAAATAATTATAAATATCTTTCTTCCCTTCTAACTTTTCTTCTTTATAGTTTACTACCTAGAGGCGTACTTTATTAACTACTATATAACTCTAATAGGGAAATATATAGAGGGTTATAGTATAACCTCTATAGCTAACCTATAAAGTATATAAAGGGGATTTTTAAACTACTTAGCTAAGTAGAAGTAACCCCCTATTATATTATAGCTTAAATTTAAAACTTTCTAAGATAAATTTTATATATACCTCTTATTTAATTAATATAGCCCTTATTACTAATAATATTAAATATCTAAAAAAAATTAGTTTACTATATATTTAATAATAGCTTAGTTATATTTTTATAGCTAAGAATAATAATATAATATTTCTATACTTCTTTATAATATATATTAAGCTCTTAGAAGACTTTTAGAACTAAATTCTCTATTAAATTAAGTAGAGATTTAAAAAGATTACTAAGAACCTAAAAGATAAGAATAATATAAAAGAGATTAATAGGATATTTAATAAAAAGTATAGTGAATAGCTTTAAAAACTAATTACTATTATTACTTTTATTTAAAGATATAGTAGTTAAGAAGACTAGTTTAGGTTAGGGTAGAGGAAAAAAGGGTCTTTATATTCCCTATAGTTATACAAAAATTCATAAAAGAATTCTTCACAAAATGATAATTATAAATATAGACTATGCTTATTTGTGTTAATTAGTTTCCCTTGAATGGTTTCAGACTTTGTTAGGTTCTATGAGTTCAGACCAACTGGGAGTCTGAGCTGCGACGTTGTTCAGAAAGTTCTGGAAAATACTTGCAAACGGACACATTCTCAAACAAAACAGAACATGAATGCTATATCTACGAAATCAGCGCCATTCAAAGTCCTATTGATAGGATCGTTCGGATGTCTAATATGGGCCAGTCAGACAAAGCGGCACAGTTTATCAAAAGAATGCGTGCCACGTTGGGGTGAGCGATGGCAGTCCCTGCAGGCCCCCGCTTTTGGCGCAAACAGAGGGAAAATCGGCAATTTGATTGGCCCGCTAATGACTTCCGCCTAGCAAGCACAAACACGACAGGCAGGGGCAGCTAAAAATCCGCTGGAAATCCATGGGCGCCTTTACCGGGAAGGCGCCGCGCCGGGGGCTTGCTACCCCCGGAACAATGCAAAGCGACGCTCTGAATGGCCTGAAAGGCAGGAAGAACCCAGAATACGACCCCACTCTGAGCTTAAGTAATGGGGTCTTGCCGTCCGAACTTCAAAACCTTCGCAACCTCATCTCTGCATCTCACCTTTTTTTTTCTCAATCGCCGTCAGAAATCGAGATATCTCAGCATCAATCGCCCACACCGTCGATCGACAGTCGAGATAGTGTTTTTGTCGACGCGGACTAGCATTATACGAGACGACGCCGCCATCATGGACGGTGCTAACGACCTCACCCAATATGTGCGACAACTCGAACTTTTCCGGCATCAGGATCATGCCCGCGATCAAATGATAGGAGTGAGTGGCCCGATGATTCTCTGAAATTGAAGCAGATCATGCTTTCTTGTCACACAAGCAACTTCAGATGCCGTCAAAACGGCAACGGTGGTGGCGGCTGCTGCCTCCAAATCACATGATCCGATATCTGACTCTCGGAATCACAGGAAATTCTTACGCGATATGAACACCTTCAACGTGCATATCAGGAAAAATGCGACGACTACAGTAATGAAGTCGAGTCCCGCCGAATGTGGCAGACCAAGGCAGGAACCTACGATAGAGAAATGCAGGCACTAAGCAAGAGTCTCAAGACGACGGTGGGCTTCGGTCACCTCCTGCCACGCAAACGATTACTGACCGACCGCAGGAATCTAATCCTTTCGTTTTTGTTATTATTGATGGAGACGGGGCAGTCTTTCAAGACATGCTCCTCAAGGCTGGTGCCGATGGAGGCTCTCAGGCCGGATACCTCCTCCACAACGAAATTATGAACTACGTTAGCGAGGCCTATCCCCAGGCAGCCAGCCAGGACTGGAGCGTCATGGTCCAGATCGTGCTAAATCTCGACGGTCTGGCTAAGAAGCTCCACGCCTGTGGCATTATTTCCAATACTGCTGCTGAGCGCACTTTGTCCGACTTTGGACGTGGCTTTGGCCGTGCTCAGCCCCTGTTCAGCTTCATTGACGTCGGCTCTGGCAAGGAGTCCGCCGATCACAAAATTCGCGAAACTTTGCGCCTCATGGTTCGCATCAATCAGTGCAAGCACATTTTCTTCGGTCCCTGCCACGATAATGGATATCTTCCCGTTCTCGAGCCATATAAGCTAGACCCTAAGGTTTACCCACGTCTGACGCTTATCGAGACCACTCCTGCCGAGGAGGGCTTTAAACATCTCAATTTTCATCGAATTTCGTTCAAGTCGGTCTTCAGGTCCGAAAAACTCCCCGATCGCGTCGAACGCCCCAGTGTATCCAGTGTGTCAAGCGTTTCTGCCGTTGCGTCGCCTCCCACTGCCGGCATGCAACCGCTGCCGCCCCCGATGCACGTCCCCACGAGCAATGGAAATGGTGGCGCCCTTTTGAGAAGCAACACGAACGAGAGCCAGCCCCAGCGTGTTGCGAGCCCGCAGTCATCGAGCGGCGGTGCGCAGACACCTACCTCCTGGTCTGTCGTCACTAAGGTCTCGACCGGCAAGACGATTGATATATCTTCCAAGAAACCTACGCCTAAAAAGTACTATCTTCTCAACGTTGAGAGTCAGCGCGTTGACGAGCAATTTCCGCGCATCGACCCGAACGTCGAGAAGCGCTTCAAGGAACGCATGACAAAGTCTGGCAAAAATCTCTGCAACAATTTTCATCTTCATGGATTCTGCAAGAATGGCGATGCGTGCCCATTTCTCCACGGTGAAAAGTTGAGTCAGGGAGAATTGACACTGCTAAAGCAGAAGGTGAGTCTTGATGATCCCCTGTCACGATATACAGTATGAATGGTCTCCGCTAATGACCCTTAGTCTCGGGGAATACCGTGCAACGACATGTCAGGCTGTGATAATGCCGACTGCATGCTTGGACACCATTGTCGATGGCTCAAAAATTGCGAACATAGCTCGTGTCGCTTCCAGGGCTATCACGACATTGATACTGTAGGCTCACCCCCCCTGGTGATACTTTACGAGTTCCCAATATTGACCTGTGCTCTACAGAAACCTCGCGTCAAGGTTTACGAAGATGGAACTACCCAAATGCTCGCGGCCTAGGAGTCTGCGTGCTAAAAACACTCACCACTATTGTCTACATAAGGTACTATTAAAATCGCACACGACGCCGAAATGCTACCAGGGGAGTTGCTATAAGGAGCCAAGAGGGGAGGGGGGAGGAGGATGGTGATTTGAAGCTTCACGGCAGAAACACATGGCATTAAGGCAGGCTGGGATGAAAGTAAAAGACACGGCAAATTGGCAACTCAAACACAAGATGCTCACAAGCAGACAATCCGAATGCATCTCACATTAACCGTCATATTGACCGATTCCAAGTCCACTCACTGTCTTACCGTCGTAACAAATGCAGCCATCTTCAGCGTGAGGGTCTCAACCCCCCAAAGCCAAGCAGCAAAGTTCAACCCCGCGCCGACAAGCCCAATCTGACCACATTTCACCTTCACAATGCTGCCTAAACGCACTAGGCAGTCCTCAAATCCTGTCAACCTGAGAGAGGAGGAGAAGCAGCAGAAAAAAGAGGACTGCCGCCAAGCTGCGCCTGTGTCACGTTAACCCCTCACTTGCCGCAACAGCTGATTCGCCAGACGCGACGAAAAAAGTAGGCTTCTCCTGCACGAGGCGCCTTAGCCTGCGCGACGAAAAACACACGTCAGCATTCAATCACTTGTACGCGCGGTACTCTGCGGCGGGGAGGAGGATTGTTTGGCGTTCGGATTAAAGTGAGAGCGGATACGGGTTCTTGGAGGATGCAAAGTGCGAATTTCGTTTGGTCGGACTTGGGATCGGGGAATTCCCGAGATGCAGCAGGAACAGGGCTTGAGTGGTAAAATGTAGAAAGCCCCTGAATGACTTGGATGGCGTAAGGGAGTTAACGTGGTTGACGCAGGAGCATAAATCTTTGCAGATTGAATACGCCAATGGATTATGAATCTGCGGAAGAAAAGTTAGAAGGGAAGAAGGATGAACTATGAACCTTGACTGCGAATGAGATTTTCCAACTGCAACAGAGACGGAGGAACAGGAACGACATTCAGTGCATTTCTTCAAAATGAATATCTTAGGTTTTGACTACAACACTTGCAAAAGTCCTCGATCGCAAAGTCAATTGACGTGGCTGGTGTTTGCTTATGACCTTGACTGTACCAGGTCTACTAATCAAGTAACCGTGTAGCTACGGATGAGCCATAATTTGGGCGTCGATTCCATTGCTAAGTGAGATTTACTCACCTGGGATAAACTTTGACTACATCGCAAGATCCAAAAAATATTTGGGATCACAAGCACAAGCTATATCCATCTGATAACATTATTGGTCTCTTGGCCATTACTGCGAAATCTCACATAGCTCAAATGTACGCTTATGTCGCCAATCGCAATCCGGAGCATTGTCGTTCGTCTTTTCTTCCAATTATCAACCACGCTGTGTTCAATATCGGAGAAGATCAAAAGAAGTGTTAGACCACTTGTACAATTTGCGCTCTGTCAGTGAGCCCTGGTTGCCTTGGGTTAGGTGGCAATCGACACGACCGGTGTAATAGCCCAGCGCGCCCAACCCCGCTAATCTTACAATATACTTGGAGTTACTGTGAGAGAAAAATTTCAAAGATGCAAAGATCTGTTTCTTGATGTATTCTGCTCCACGAATGCGCGGAATGGTATGGCTTCAGGAGAAATCGGTAACGCCAAGAGCCGGATGCCTTCATGCTCGTGGATGGTTTGCCATTGATGACTGTCTCACACGCAACCAATAAAAGCGAAAGCAGCCCTGGGGCGCATGATGAGATTGCGTGTTACCTGTACAGTCGGGGTAATCTGTCGTTTTCCCACCGGCTGACCCCAATTCTTCAATCTCTTTTTCCTTTTCATTCCACCCAAACGTCTCTTTTGGCCATGCCTTTCTCATTGTAACGAATTGAATCGCTCCAAAATGGCCGAGCCGGTGGGTATAACTGGTACCGCCGCAGGCTTGGTTTCCTTGGGCCTACAGCTGTACAGCGAAATCTCCAACTATCTCGATGCAGTCAAGGGAAGACAGCAAGATCTCGACTTCGCAAGACACCAATGCGCGAGCCTCAAACGATGCATTGATGCTATCGATGCCGCTATAACTTCGCCAGGCTTTCTACCCATGGTTTCGCGAGACGCCCTCGATTCGAGCGTGCAAGGCTGCCAGAGGGAGCTCGGTGCGCTGAATGAGTTGGTCCTGAGGCTCCAAGGACCATCCTCACCAGTCAGCACGGTATCTGCAAAGCTTCGAGAGAAAGGTAGGAAGCTAGCTTTTCCTTTCCATCGGAAGGGCATGCAGGAACTTGAGAATAGACTTGAGTCAACCATTGGCGTTCTTCAACTGGCTACGCAGACCTTGGGCTTGTGAGTTGTTCAAAAATTACGATGGAGATGTGCCAGAATTTCACCGAACTGATTGGCTTAGGGATGTTCTCCTCACCACCCATGTCAATCTCGGGGAGGTAAAGTCCGCAATGCATGATGTCCGGACTACCGCAGTGGACACATGCACAAAGGTAGATGACCTTTCCACAAGCATTGAAGGAATTCGTATATCTACCGATCAATCGAACCAGATCCTTCCTGTCATCGAGGAAAGGACGGCAGCTGCCGCTGTGTCAATGGCGCAACAGGCAGAAGCAGTATCACGGGTTGGAAATCGGATCACCACTCGCATTGACGATGGCAGATTGCACGTCGATAATCGTTTCGACAAGGTTGAGGATCTTCTCGCCTGCATAGCCGATCAAGTCACTTCGCAGCATAATTCGGTGAATCTCGAACGTGCTCGGCTCGTTGGCTTCATAGAGCCGGCAATTATGCAGACAATGACCAAGAGGCAGCGTGGTCTTACAACTCAGACACGAGCAGCCACACAACACGGCTCTATGGAAAGTGGCATGACAGTTCATGGGTCTGGCAAGCAAACACTTTTATGCTCTTGCACCGAATACCGCACCCAAAAACACCGCGAAACACGATGGGGCCCAATCATGCTTCAAACCAAATGGCGAGCAAATATTCGACATTCGAGCAATTGCCCTTTGAGATCATTCATAAAGAACCAGTATGACAGCTCTTATTGCTTCGAGTTCAAAATGCCTGCTTTGCAGCCATTGACGGGTAAAGCTATCCGTGCTTTCTGGTCTCTCACTAGCGGAACAGGTGGAATAAGCCTTGGGCGTGGGCTCAGCGTGACCAACACCGTCAGCTCCAATAATTGGATGACGTTTCAATTAGTTGAATTTGCACGGTCACTTCTATCAGGCTGGGAAAGTCGCAACTTTCTGGCAGATGAGGACAGATGGCGGCTTTTAGGAGCCACGTGGAGACGTCTGCTTTGGTGTTACGTGAGCGGAAGAGGCTCTCCGACTGACGTGGACGAGAAAGGAGAGACCGTACTCTATTCACTTCTTCAATGGATAGGTCCAGGAGTAAGAAAATGACGAATCGACCTTAAGGGTTTCTAAACTAATGAATGCGGGTACAGTACATGCAACTCTACGACGAGTCTACCGAAGTTGGACAACAAGCCATCTGGCTGGTCCATTCTCTGCAGTTACTTCAAGTTCCCCCGAGTCCAAACCATAATGCAAGCAGGCAAGTAAACTTTGATCTTTTGTCTCCAGATCTATCCACAGCTCTCATAGAGAATAACAAATCTTACTGATTCGATCTCAGCCATCCAGTCGCTCTGGCCATCATGGGCGATTGGTCCACAGAAACCGTCTTGGCCCACCAAATGATGCGCAAGCTCGTCAACCATGAGGTAGACATCAATGGTCCGTTTGAACCGCGGATTGATGGTACATTTTCACGTCACTTTGAAGTACTGCAAGCTATCCCCGTTGCTACAGCAGAAGGTGGGTGTTCGATTCATGACATGCTTATTGACATTCTATTCACTTAAGAGGTAGTGCTCAACTTTCCGGATCTTCAAATTCATATCCTGAGGCATGATGAGAAAAATGTCTCACAAATCCTCAGAGGCAATCCATACAGCGCCTCCGAGCAGAATTGCTTCGGCCAGAACTCAGTACATGTTGCAGTCATTGTTGGAGACCTCAAAGTCCTTCAAGCCATTCTACTGCACGCAGATGCCTCGTCTCTCAATACCCCGGACTACGCAAAACTTCGTGGCCGCTATCCGATTGAATATGCTGTCATGCCACAGTTTCACAGTGGTTGCCGCAATGCAGACGATGTTGAATGCAATGGCTGCAATATTTTGGACGCATTGCTTCAGTCTGACTGTGCTTTATACCCGTCATTCTTTCTCAGCATCTTCTTCGGGTGTACTAGGAGTAATGGAGGTACAGCAGATTGTGCCCTAAGGAAAGTCATGCTCTGTTTGAAAGAAAGACGCCAAAGACTGGGAGAGTACGCCAAAAAGCACCTCCCGCCAACCCAAGCCGCAGAATTGGGTCTTTATGGCACTAACGTGTTAGATGAAGCTGCAGGAGACGTCCAAACAGCTTTGAAGGAGCGCTTCATCTCTGTTCCCCTATCTTTGAGGGTTTTTGAAGCCGACAGTGAGTCTTGGGAGGACTGGCATTTCAGAAGCATACACTCTTATCTCTCAGATGGGGACACCGCTTCATACGTGTGGGGGCTCGGATTCCGGGATCTCGGTGTCGACTTGGCCACGGGATTCTACGAGTTATGGGATTTCGTCCTCAACCACGAGACCATTCAGAATGATTGGCGAAGATTCAAAGTCATTTCGCATGTTTGCTGGTTGCTTCGACAAGGAGCGGACCTTGGAAAGCCACTGTCCTGCCCCCTACCGAACTATATCAATCACGCTTCTTGGACAGCAGCACATTTGTTGGCTGGGTACCTAGCCCGGTACAATAACTCCGAACGTGGAGAAATCGGAGACCACCTGCAAGATGAGATCGCTCATGCAACAATATCCATCAGCATACTCGACAATTGTCGGTGCGCTTGTACGGTGAACGGCTGTAGCCCATTGTTGATATTGCTGAATGGAATGGTAGTATGGAGAAGGCAATGGTGGGAGAAACCTTCGCCGACGTTGGACGAGTACGAATACGACTTTCAGTGGTTTTGCGAATTTTGGGCCATCGCTGCGGAGTCTCAGCCTTGGGCTAACTCTTCAAAGCCGACCCCAGTGTTCGAATTGATTTTGAGATACATGACCTTCACCGCTTTGGGCCTGCGTCACAGTTGCTGTCGGCTAGCACAGTTTGACGTAGTTCAAGATTGGGACATCAAAGATATGGATGAGATCATGGAGGAGCAGCATGAAGAAAACCTCCGCCTGGAGGCTTTTCTCGAAGAGTTGGAGCAAGATCACAGGAACAGTCCTGACCTGGAAACATTCGTCGACGTTTGCTGGGGCCCCAAAGTAAGTCTGGTGATAGACGAGCTGAACGCTAGGAAGCTGGATGAAGATGATTTGAAAGCGGCTCAAGAGACTGGCATTGAATGGCACTGCTTCGAGACGAAGACCGTTGAAAATGATTATTCTCGATCTTCAGATTTGGAATATTGGATGGAAAAGCTGAATGCAATTGTCCCGGAGCCGGGCTCGGATATTCCACTCGCACCGGATCTCCCGGTGCGTGATACCTGAAGGCAACATCACGACAGCGGTTGCTGCAGGTCCGCAAGAATCAACATTGTCCCGCGATGTGTCCTTCAATTATGGCCAATCAACAGGTCCTACCTAGAGTTCAGACAAGACGCACATGATGCAATTTAACGTGTGGTGATTGATTCCCAAGAATGTTAAACCTCAAATGTCCATGCTGTCAGCGGATAAACTTCGTGTGGCAAACTCATCAAGACCGGTCGATGGGCGTCAACAAGAATTCCTTCAGTACATTCGCTCTTCGGCCTGCGACTCTTTAATGCACTCTCGAAAAAGAAATAAGCCATGTTCTCGTAACTTAGGTAGAAGCCAAAGGACGATCTGTCAGCTCAATGTCATCCTCGCCAGGTATACTACTGCCAGATTTCCCACTGCGCTTGTCATAGTCTACCATGACCTCGGTAGTCCTGATGATACCCTGAGGTAACATGCTGCGATCGCTGTCTCCGTCGTCTCTTTCATCTTTATTACGGGTGGTCCTTGATCTGCCACCTTGTATGTCTTGGTTCCGGAACTTGCTCAGGGTGTCTGATCTGATGTAGGCCCCTGAAGAAGGATATTCCGCTTCGCGGGTACTGCGAATGTGTCGAAATAAGACTCGGAGAACAGGGATGCACGCGGCAATAATAGTGACGTTCGGTTCGGCCATGGCCCAAACATGCATGATGCAAATTTTCCAAAACACTGAGATCACATATGGTGTCAGTCATTTCTGTGAACACATGTAGATATCCTATCATTGCGTGAACATGAGGCAGTATCTACGTCGACTAGCTCTGAGTGAAGGAAAAAGAACTCACAATCTGGTGCTGATGTATCTAACATGATGATGCTCTGAACGGCCTTCATGACACCCATGACTCCGGCACTGTTTTCTGTTAAGACTCCAACAATCTGAGACTTTCTTCACAACAATCATAACGTACAGTACCCCCATACTCATGGCGATAGCCACTCCGATCTTCTCATGCTTTTTCATCTGTAACCCCATAACAATCTTCCACGGCAGCAGGGCGAGGATGAAGTCGGAAGCGGCAGAATAGACTTTAGTGTAGTCAGCGAGTTGTATCTCCAACAGCAAGTAGCCGTAAAGCAGGGATCTCTCACAGCCACCGAAGATCCCAAGAGCGACTGCGTCTTCAGACCGCCAGCATGATACCGGCAGATGAGGTGTCGTATCTCCAGGTCGGGTCGGTCGGCAAATTGCTCTCCAGGTAAGGATGATGTGGACGATGAATTGTACGTTCATGGTCCCGACCAAAAACCAAATGATGTATCTTTGCCAGGAGGAAGCGATCCGATGTAATGTTACGGCAAAGGAGGTCTTCGTCAGCGCGAGTGAAAGCTTGTGACAGTTGTCCCATGCGTAGATGACGGTGCTGATCATTGGGGTAACATTGTAGGTTCTGGCAAACCCAAGTCGCATCAGCTCGCTCAAAAGAGCTTGTGAAGCAACGAGGAAGGCCCACCCACCGATCAAGAGCCAGTCATCCAGCCACACCATCCACCGCACCCGGAAGGCTTTGCAATAGATTCGGAGGCAAAGGAATGTCGTCGAGATCGCGAGCATTGACCACCCAAGGGCATTTATCAGTACAGAGGGATCGCCATAGTTAATCGGTATCGGCAGGGGTGTGATAGTTCCGTCTTGTTGAAGAAGGCTTGGGGTGAGTTCGCCGCCCATCATGGAATCGCGGAGTCTTTGGCTTATGAGTTCGTAACTGGAGGGTCTCAATACTACCAGTGTAAAGCAAGAGAAACATAGAGAAAGCTCGAGACGTTTCAGCGTGTGTATGAGAGAAGGAGGAAGAGAGAAATGTAGAAAGACAAGGGACGAAGAAGGCATAGCGAGTCAACGGCATAGCCCAACGGCGGCATCGAGCCATTTGATCAATGGAGATATCCCGTCATTCTCCAGCAGAAATCTGTGCAGGGTAATTGTGTCTGATTCTTGATTAGAAGTCCATGCATTTGATACGAAATCTTGTAAGCGCGTGGCGTAGAATATTCTCAACTGCCCGGGAACGGGGGTATGAGTGATGTCTTGAAATCAAGTAGCCACAATGTGATGAATGAGGATCGGAGGAACAAGGCATATTTGGCACTAGCGTGTTCCATAAAACTACCGACCTAAACCAAGACCAGTTTTCTGGATATAATTTGCGATCATCAAGCAGGTAACTATCCGTACCTGGTGCAGGTACGGATACGCCAAGTACGGGCAAGGTGGTTGGTTCCTGTAACTGCAGCCCAGACTGACGACGAGCCCTGTAGGCCCGGACTGGAGCGCAAATTCCATCAATTCAGTTTTTTTTTGAAGCCGGACGTATGCCCGAGATCCGTCCCTTGTATTTGCTGGATATCTGACGAATTGGAAAAACCGTTGAGCAGCCTGGGTTTCACTTTGTGAGTGGGTCACCATGTCATGGGTCCATGAAAATGTAAATTACCAACAGAAGCGAGACCTCTTCCCGTTGTCCACCAACATGAAATTCACCCGCACGTGTCTCAGTGTTAACTACTATGATTCTACACAAAAGATCCCGCAGCTTGTTGATGCAGTATGTCAACATACCCGTGATTTGGGCGCCAAACTCAATCTTGATACCGCGCCACCTCAAACTGTGAGATCACCGTGATGACTATCGCTCATATCAGACGGCCGGTTTTCCGATTACATACCGGTCTTGGCTCCTCGCTTCTGCATGCCAAGAGCGACTCGTATCTATCCCAGTCAACAACCAACATGTTGTTGTTGGTGCAAGTTACCGGCCTCATCTTCCGTCTTCCTATGGTACCGCATGCAGGATGGTGGCACAACACATCGCTTGCCATAACCGAGTCCAATAGGAATCACTCCGAGTCCTGAATTCTGGAGCTTTTGCCAGTTGTATTCTGGAGCACCAACCCGATGCAGAAGGCCTCCAGCACGCACACAAGGGCCATCAATTCGGGGCCAATTTCCAGCAGTGTTTCTTCTTTCAACATATTCGCCAAGATCGCATGGGGGTCATAAGAATATGTTCCTTGAATGTCTGTAGTAAGGGTGGCAAGGGAAGAAGGAGGGGTGTTCGGTTAATTGTATCTCCCATCTGCTTAATTCTATAGGACCAATGTTTTCCATCTCAGGAAAGACGGAGCAACCCAGGTAGAGACTTTCAAGGGTCGTATTCTAATCTCCTTGGTATCCACCTCGGTTTCGCTTTTGTCTCGCACTCCAATGACTGCTTTGGGGTGTTTGGTGGAGGTTAAAAACGCCACTCGTGATACTGCTCGGGAAGCTTTTAAAAGCAGCAATGCGCCATACCAACGACGAGATGTCACCATGAGTAAGGTTGGCTTCAATTAGCCTCATCCCCGCCTTGTCATCAAACCCTGCTATCCAACCGAGCAGATTACTCGGCCGCGCGCTGGGCCCCCCATCGCCACGATCTTCTATCCTCCTCCCCCTCACCCTCATTTTCGGTATGCCTACCTAGACTCAGGCTCGAGTTACGGAGTACTTAATCTAGCATCCCCCCTGGACCCTTGCGAGGTTTCGGGACGGGACCCCCGACATATTATGGCATGCCTTTGGCCCCTAGGATGCGGAACACCTAGCGTCTGACGCTTACCGTTCTGCGCGCGTACACATTCACCTGACATCTGGCTTCATGTATTTCTCCCTTTCTTGAAAAATTTGTTTATTGGTTTTGGTTTCGATAGGCCTAGATACATGACTGCTGGACGCCCTTTGCCCTAAGACAACAGGGACGCACCGGCGTAAAATAATACACACACACACACACACATAAGGTTGGCTTCAATCCTCAGTCCACTCATTCGTTTTCCTCGCTCGCTCGTTCGTTGCAATAATGTTCTCATCTCCGCTTGTCATTTCTTCGCTGCTTGCCTGCGTCGCAGCCGCACGAGTAGAGGTCGGCTTCGGCCGACACGCTCGACAAGCCCCACCTGCCAGTGGCTATACAGGTGTATGAGATGTCTTTCCTCCTTCGTCGCTGACATCTAATGGACTTGAGCGGTATTGCTGACATGATGACCTGCAGTGCGATGCGCTGATTTCAGCTGGGCTCTCCGACCGAGTGTCGTTTCCCACTGATTCGGTGTACAATTCCAGCATCGCCTCCTACTGGTCTGCCGACTCTCAGGCCCTCCACCCCTGGTGCATCATTCAACCCACCAACACCGACGAGGTTTCCAGGGCTCTGTCGGCACTCGTCAAGACAAGTCCCGCCGGCAACTGGGATATCGCCGTTCGTGGCGGTGGCCATTCGCACTTCACCTCGAATAATGTTGCCCATGGCGTCACCATCGACATGAGCCGCATGAACTCGGTGGTGTACAAGAACTGCAGTGTAAGTGCTGCAGTGCCCTCTTGCGACAGTAACTCAACCTCTGCAAAGGGCACTGTTTCGATCGGAGCCGGCGCGAGATGGGGCATGGTGTACACCGAGATTGAGAAATACGGCCAGACCGTCACTGGCGGTCGCGAGGGGAACGTCGGTGTCGCAGGTCTGACTCTCGGGGGCGGCGCATCATTCCACACTGGTAACCGCGGCTTCGCAGCGGACGATGTCAAGAACTATGAGGTTGTCTTGGCTGATGGCTCCATCGTCAATGCCAATGCTGGCGAGAACCCTGATCTGTTCAGGGCGCTGAAGGGTGGTAGCAACAACTTCGGCATCGTCACGCGCTTTGATATGCAGACATTTGCTGCCGCCCCCGGTGGTCTTTACGGGGGCCTGATCTTCATGGATTACGAGCACAAGGACGCTGTCATGAAGCAATTCGTCAACCTAATCGACACCAATGAGCAGCACCCGGATGACACCGAAGTCGTCACGTTTGCTTACTCCAGCGAGACTTCGGCGCCGATGATCGCCGTCCAGGCTGTCAACACTGCAGGCGTATCGAACTCCACCTCGTTCGCACCTCTCGCAACGCTACCGTCCTTCTTTGACGACCGAAGCAGAAAGACTTATGGCACACTTATCACAACTCACACCATGGCTGGCGGTGCAAGGCAAGTCGCGTGATAAAATGTTCTCGGTGCATCCGCTAATCATGATGCAGAAATGTGTGGTTCTCAATTTGCTTCCACAACGACATAGAAGTCATGAGGAAGATGGCCGAGCTCTATGACCAGCTGCTCGCCGAGTTGCAGACTCTCATCCCGTCTCCAGATCTTCATCTCACCTTCGTCAGCCAGCCTTTGCCCAAGCATTTCGCAACCAAGGGCAGCGGCAACAATGTGCTGGGACTCGAAACCTCGCTGACGCACAACTCCATCATTTGGCTAGGCCAAGTGCAGACACGTACCGCTAAGCAGGAGGCCTTGGCTCATGCGAAGCTGGCTGCCACGACTGCTGAGCTTGAGGCTTTTGCTGAAGCCAACGGAAAGGCGACCTCTTGGCGTTACTTGAACTACGTCAATCCCGCACAAGATCCCATCAAAACGTATGGAGAGGAGAATGTCAGGTTTCTGAAGGAAATCGCAGCAAAGTATGACCCGTCAGGCGTTTTCCAAACAAGGGTTCCTGGGGGCTTCAAAATTTCGAAGGTGTTCGTGTAAATAGGGTAGGAACTGTTATCATCCACACCGTTTTGTACTTTCTCTACAGGCTTATTCTCATGTTGAGAACTGAAGTCAACATTGTGTTTCGGTACCGACTTAATTAGAGTTTGTTGGTGAAGGGAACCAATTGATTCTGATTGGCATGATGTGATAATTACTGTGGCTTGGACGAGGCGTTCTCCACAGCTGTTCGACCCCTGATTGATCATCCCCGCGCGGTGTTCGCGGAAAGCCCGGGTTCTCCGAAGTACTCGTCCAATGTTTGCTGCCCAATCGCGCTAGGTGGGTGACCTGACGTAACGTCGCGTCTGCGCCTCCAGTCGCGTAGTTCATCTGCTCCCTTCCATTTCTCAATTTCCACGTTCTCAACCCTTCACGGAGCTCAAACCCATGCAATATCATCCCGCATAGCTCATCACAAAATGGCTCAGGAAACCCAGTCTGAGGTCAGCCGGCCCTTGGATAACCAGCCTCAGTGCAACCAACCTCAGGCCAACCAACCTCAGGCCAACCAACCTCAGGCCAACCAACCTCAGGGCAATCAACCTCAGAGCAACCAGCCTCCGGGAAAAAACCGGGAACGTAATCAGCGCTATCGTCGTAATAAGAAGCTGCGGATGCAGCAGATGCAGCAGGCTCAAAGCAACGCGGACCAGAACAGCCAGCCTCAGAACAGCCAGCCTCAGAACAGCCAGCCTCAGAACAGCAAGCCGCAGAACAGCAAGCCGCAGAAGACACAGACTGAGAACACCCCGCATCAGAACACTCAGCTCCAGAAAGCTCAGCCTCAGAAGACCCAGCCTCAGAACAAGGCGCCGAAGGCCAACAAACGGCGCAGAAACCGTCCTCGCACCAAGTTTCTGCAACAATATCCGCCATGGTATGTCCGCGCGTTGCGCTGGGAACACGAGCGAATGGGGACATTTCAAGAACACGAACCCCTTCCCAAAAGGTTCTTCGACGAAGATCTCTCGGACTGGGAGTGCGACTGCAACAAGGATCCGCCAGACTGCAGATGTAGGCAGCCACAACTAAAAATACGTGGCAATGAAGATGATGGGTACTTCCCCGAGCTTGTGGAGACTCGCAATAAGCGCAAGCGGGAGCTGCGGTTTGAGAGGTTTAAGGAGGAAAGAGAAGAGACGGAAGCGCGGGGACGGACGCCAAAGGTGTTGGAGCATGAGATCGCCAAGGTTTCCCAAATCCAGGCGGCTATCAGGGAAATCGAGAACTCCAAGGTACCGGATACCAAGACACCCATCAACATCTATCACCGCGCGTATGATCTCTACTGCGTTGAGCTGTGTCAACTCACGCAGCGTAGTGAGATTCTTCCCCCCGGAATCTGGTTCAACGACGACTGGGAGATTAGGGACGAGGAAAACGAGGTGGAGGATCCCAGAATGGGCGTACTCCGAGACGACAAGCCCGCGGAGCACATGGAAACGGACCTCTGTGCCTTCATGCTATTCGAAGAACTAGACAAGATCGAGTATTGTTCTTCAAAACCTTTCCCCAACCCCAGATACGCTGGCAGATACAGCGTCGGCAGGTGGGGACTGAAAGATGCTCCCATGGAAATCACCTTCCACAACCAGGACTACCTCGAAATCAAAATCCACTCCAAGGCCTTTCTCACAGCGCTGCATACCAATCAAACAAGTCAAGCCTAACCCCCAGGCTTAACTGTTTAACTGGATTTTCACCAAAAGCTTGCTTAACTTAACAGACTTAATTTAATTTAACTAATATTACCTATTCAGGAAGTCAGTAAGGCTCTCACGATATCTCAATACGCCAGAAACATACCTATCTAATGTTATAATATTATCCTACCCCCTATTAACCCTTCTGCTTAAAGTAATACCTACTAACAGCAACACTACTACCTTAAACCTAGTTCTAGAGGCACTATATCTCCTCAAACAGCAATAGCTTCATTAATAGCCTCTATAACGTTAGTATTAGTTTAGTAAAGCTAAATACCCTCTCGTAGTCAGTCGCTATCACTAGGATAGCAAAGACGTTAAGGGCAAACTTACTAAATATCAGAAAGGTCTACTAATATAAAATCTACTACTAGATAGGATTATCAACAGGCTAGGCAACTATAAGGTCAAAATACTTCTCTAACTTATTAATCTCATTAATAGTAGTATCATAAAGGCTGCTATCTAACTATTAACTATAATTAGAGTCTTTAAGCCTTAGAGGCATTATAATTAATATAAACAACCCTCATAGAGGCATTAGATAGGCTTACTTATTAGTATAAGCAGCTATCTCAGTATATTACTACTCTTAGTACTCTTAAAAACCTTCTTTAGTAGTATAGAGCTACCTATAAGTCTCTTAAGTATTCTAACGCTTTTTAAGCTATTATAAACCTCTACTAAGATATAATATTATAGTAGCAGTATAGAGGGGAGACTCTTTAAGCTTTTTATAGTAGTTATTAAGTACTTATTAGCTATTAATAATTAATAAGTATATAAATATATAAGAGTTAAAGTTAGTAGCCTGAGGAGAGTATAGTAATATAGCAATATATTTAGATTGTAAATAAGTAGGGATACTATTAATTAATAAGGTTTATAAGATTAATACTTAGCTAGATTAACATAATACCCTTATTAATTAAGATTACTATAATAAAAGACTTTAGGATACTTATATAGCTATAAGATTAATCTCTTCTTAAGTAAAAGTATTATAGAACTTACGCTAATCTTTAAATTAATCTAAGAGATACTTAAAACCTACTAAGATCTCCTAGAGTTAACTATACCTATTACTCTTACCCTAGCCTTTATATCGCTTAGTCTATAAGTAGAGAAGCTTAAATATCTTATTTAACTCAGTAAGGACTTACTAATCCTTATTAGTTAGGATATCCTTATTAAGGATATAATTATCCTTATTCTTAAAACCTAAAGAGTAGTATATATAGCTAGTAATCTAGCTACATTTAAGTAAGGCGTAATAGATTATATTATACATTAAGTTCTATTAAGTAGTATTACTTAATATTAAATTTAGCTCTTATAATAACTCCTCCTATAGAGTAAAAGTATACTTATTATTATTAGCCTTATTATTAATAGATAAGAAGGCCTCTAAGCGTTATAGTGATAATCTAATATACTTAATAATATTCTAAAGCTTACTAATAAGTCCTCTAGTCCTCTAATAAGCTAGGTCCTCTTAGATCCTATTAGTATTAATAAAATAGTTAGACTCTTACTTAAATACCTCCTTATTAACCTTATAAATAATAGTATAACTAATAAAGTTAAAGATATAGCTATAGTATTAAATTTAATAATACTAAGTATCTATTTCTATATATAACTATAAAATAGATAGATATAAAGCCTTAATATAAGTACTATTAGTACTAATATTATTAGAAACTATAATACTAATCTTATTAAGTAAGTGCTAATCTCTTATAACTATATATATTATAATAATAATATTCTTACTAATATAAGTATTAAGCTAGCAATAGAGACCTAAGAGGTATTATATCTATTTACCTAACTTATTAATAAAGTAGCTAAAGATAATAATAATAGCGTATTAATTAAATAAAGTCTAGAGGTTAAACGATATATAAACCTTTATAAGAGCCTTCTATATCTCCTCTTTAATCTATTACTTCTTAGTAATATAAAGTTATTAAAGTTAATCCCTCTAACTAGTCCTCAACTAATATATCTAGGCGTTAATATTATAATTAAATATAGTAAGTATATACTATATATACTAATTACTAAACGTTATAAGAGGGTTATTAGTATTAATAAGGAAGCTTATAGCTAACTCTTTAATCTAAGTAGTTTTCTTCTTAGGTATAGTAATAAGAATAGATTAGTAGCACTTAAATAGAGGCCTAATATTATTAGCTTTATTAGGAGATATATTACTACCCTCTAAGTAACCTTAGAAAACCCTATACTTATTCTTAAGATATTAGGTAGTAGTAGTTATAGCTTTAGCGTTATATAGCTTATTAAAAGTCCCTACTTTATTATAATGTTAGTAAACCTAGTAGGCATTACTCTTCTCACTATTAATAAAGATCTCATAGATAAAGATACCCTCACTTATAATCTAAGAGGTACAGCCTTAAGAACCCTTTTTTATAATAGCGTTAATATTAACGAACTACTAGCCCCTCTATATAGTGTGAGGTAGGGCTTTAAGAGTATTATATATAACTAGGTTAATAGTTAACGTATTGCTAGTAGCAGTAGATAACGCGTAAATCTAAGTAGTAATCCTATGAGGAGTTAACAGCTTGTAGCTAATAAAGTGATTAATATGTTAATTATAGGCTAGTAAAGGTATTGCAGTAACTAGTGAGGGGTTAAAAAAGACGTTAAGAGGTGTATATAGGTAGGTCTTTAAGGCGTAGAGGTGTGGCGATAGTGGCAGTAGTAATAGTAGTAATAGTAGTAATAGCAGCGCTAGCAGTAATATTAAAAAGGGTTATTTTTAAGGGCTGGCGTAGGGGTTAAAAACAGGCTTTTTTCAACCCCTAGTAAGGGGGCTAGAAACGCATTAATCCAGCAGTATAGCAAAAAGCGCGTTTCTGGCACTTCTGGCAGTTCCTGATAGTACTGACCCTACTATCAGGAAGTGTCTAGCCCCACTCTACCACCTATTAGCCTGAGGGTATCGCCAAACCAGCGTTGGTAACTACTTGCCCTTTTTTTTTTTAGAGATATATCATAATAGGACCTAATAGGCTAGCGGTAAGTCTGCCATGCAGGTAATCATAGAGATGTCGGTTTGAAACCAGCTTAGGTCGTCCACTTTAAGTACAAAAGTTCAGAGGGTTGCAACCTCGAGCGATTAGAATAGGGCCAGGTGCTAAAATGTCTAGGTGGGCTTTTTTTATTTTTTTCGAAAAATCTTTCAAAAATTATGATTAGTCTGGAGGCCGGATTTACGTTATTCCGGGCAACGTCGGCTTGATTAAGTCAACTAAGCTTCTGGCGCCGTGGGCTTGTCTGTTTGAATAGCAAAAAGCCTCTAATTTGATTGGTTGATTGATTGATTGATTGATTAGGCTTGAACGGAGGGCTGCGCTGCTTTCTCAAGAATCGCCGCTACTTGGATCCGGACAACAAAAAACGGCTTGTGGACTACTTCGAAAACAACACGCCCTGTCTCACCTTCTACGGCGCCTTGCGGACTCCAGAGAGAGTCATGGAGCTGGAAAAAGAGCGCGGTCTTGTGGAAACCAAACATGAGGCGAAAATGCCGCGGTCGCCGGATTCGCCGAAGGACACTTGGTTCGAGAGAAACCATCCCATGGGGGCGTACTACGACTCTAGGTACAGCGAATGGTAAATCTGTGAGATGCGGGTGGCCAAGGAGCAGTTTCCAATATTCTGCACGCTTTGAGGTGGATTGTAGGACCATCTTTGGTTATTCTTGAGCACTGTAATTACAGACGAGATTGATTGTATTGCAAACCCCACGTAGCAGACTAAACAAAAATGAACATCCCTGCAAATCTACACAACCTCATCTTTCTGCTGGTCACCAGGAGGTCTTGTGTAAAATTATTGTTTCACATTGTATCTTTTGAGCCCTGCCACATCCATCTTATGGACATTACGCGGCACAATGAAGAG
Organism: Colletotrichum sp. SAR 10_65; assembly: GCA_025328335.1. Classification (NCBI taxonomy): domain Eukaryota; kingdom Fungi; phylum Ascomycota; class Sordariomycetes; order Glomerellales; family Glomerellaceae; genus Colletotrichum; species Colletotrichum sp. SAR 10_65. The sequence goes on from JAKMWQ010000040.1 coordinate 77,652, forward strand.
TTCGTTTATGGTTCGATAGATGCCTACTCAGCATTATGATGCGGGCTATGTATGATAGCCAGGGAACGAAATAATTATTATGTGATAGCGTGTGGTTTTCTTCATAATCATCATCATGATGGAATTTGAATACTTTTCCACATCCCATTCTTTGTATTTCAGTCAGTACGATGAGCTAGAGCACCAACCACCGGAAGTAACCCGAAGATTCAACGATGAATTACTCAACTTTCAGGCAGCAAAGAATGTTGACATTCACAAAATCTTTTTTTAGGGGGTGGGTGAAGTGGCTTTATTAATCTAGCTACGAGCGCTGGGCGCGCCTGGCTACAAAGTGGTGTGAACGACCCCTTACGTAAAGGCGAGATTCGGGCCCGGTTTTGGGCCTCGGGCCCGGGCCCGGCCGACTTCCGTCTCGCAGAGGGGGTCTGGTTAGGTTGTTCAGCAATTTCCGCCATAAGGTACCTAATATTCACGCCGCAGTACCTACCTTGATCAGTTTTGTCTACCGGTGCTCCGTCCGGGCTCGACTTTCTCATGATAAGCCGCAGCTTTGTCGACATGCAATTTTCATATATTTGTCAATCCGTCATAGCGGTGGTCGCCGTGCAACAGCCCCAGGTTTCACCCAATTTTTTGCCGCCCAATCAAGCTTAGTGTTGGTTCCTGATCCTACAGGGATTCGCGTCGAGTGGAAAACTCGCGTTGGGTCTCGCTGGTCACCCCCACACTTGGCGTAAGGATGAATAAGGAGTGTTTTGCGCATCATCCATGGACCATTGAACGTTTCCCCAATCCTATTCCCAGCTCAAACCATCCAACTACACTCGTTTCCCGCCAGCATGGACCTTGATAACCAGCATCAGGAGGGCATTCCCTCTGGGACTTTACCTCAGCGTAAACCACTTTCACGTCAACAGCGCTATCGTCTCAACAAAAAGATCCGGCAGCAGCAAGCTCAGAGCAATGAAGCCCAGAGCAACCAGCCTCAGGGCAACCAATCCCAGGGTAACCAGCCTCAGGAGGGCCAACCTCAAAGCAACCAACCGAAGAGGAAAAACAAGGCGAATAAGCGCCAGCGTCAGAGAAAGCGGCTACAGAGGCAGCAAGCCGAGAACAACAGGGCCCAAAATGGCCAGCCTCAACCCAGCCATCCTCAACGGAACCTCCCTCAGGACGGCCAGCCTCAGAACAGCCAGCCTCAACACAATCAACCCAAGAGCGGTCAACGTCAGGGAAAGGCACCTCAGGGCAATAAGCAGCGCAATGATCAACCTCCAAACAAGGTCCTGGAAGAACCTCCGGCCTGGTTCGGTCGCGTGAGCCGATGGTACGCCGAGAAACCCAGCGTATGGAAAAAAAGGCTAGATGAGGTGTTGCAGGAGGAGAAAGATCTCTCAGACTGGGAGTGCAACTGTACCAAGAAACCGAAGAATTGCAAGTGCAAGCAAGCGCAAGTCTTGTTACATGGCGAAAAGGCTTCCTTGAACGAAGATTTCTTGAAATACCAGAAGCATCGTAATGGCCTGAAGCGGGCCCTACGCATTGAAGCGCACGAAGAGGCGGAAGAGATGAAGACAATGGTGCAGGATGAGAAGGCAAAGATTTCTGGAATTCAGGCTGCCATCAAGGCCATCAATAAATCTAAGGGCCCAAAGGCGAAAACACCCATCAGCATAAGGGGATGCGTTTACGATCTGCACTGCATCGAGCTCTATCAGCTCCTTGAAGATGCCGAGGGTTGCGAAGGAAACGAGATAGCGTTTTTCGAAGACTGGGAAACTGAGGAGGGAACCGACGAGTTTGATCCCCCTCTGCCACCAGCGTACACTCGGTCGTCTGGGCCCTCACGGTACACGCCGGGAACGGAACTGTTTGCCTTCGTGACACTCAACGAGGTCGTCTATGGCGAGTCCGCGTGGTGCTCAAACGAGTTCTCCGGCCCTAAGCACGCTGGCAAGTACATCATCAGCACGTACGGCACTAGAAAAAGTGAAGGCGAAACTATGGAAATCACTTTCCATAACAACGACTACCTCGAACTCAAGGTTTATGCAAAGACTGTTCTCGGATTCTGTGAGGGATACAAGTCGGAGACGGAAAAGTTCAGCAACTACTTCAAGAAAAGTAAGGACCAAAAGAACCAGTGTTTTCACTTTTACGGCGTCCGCCGGAAAGACGGGTCATCTGAGGAGGGATCTGAGGAAGGATCTGACATGGAGGAAGACTCTGAGGAAGATTCTGAGGAAGACTCTGAGGAGGAATCTGAGGAAGAATCCGATTATGGGGCTCCAAACTCGCCGAAGGACTCTTGGTTCGAGAGAAATCACCCCATGGGGGCGTACTACAATTCTAGGTACAGCGAATGGTACATGTAGGTTTGTAAGATGAGGGTGGCTATTTAGCAGTTTCAAGCATGTTGCACTTTTCGAGGTGGATTGCAAGTACCATCTTTGGTTTTTCTTGAGTAGGGCTGTAATCATGGGCGAGATTGACTGTCTCGTCAACCCTATGAGGGAGATTCAACCAGAGTCAACTTGCAAGCTCATTTACCACGCAATCTCAACTCTCCCCTATCTGCCATGCGATCTAGATCCTCCAATTTTGAGGCGATAACTTTGCTGAAACCCTCGATTTCCTGTTTGCCCATTGCGCGCCGTGCTTTTACAGCGTTGCGCATGTTGTTAGCGTTACGAATGCTCTTCACGCTCATAATTGCCCCAAACAAGGCAAGAGGGGCGGACTTGGGCTCCGACACAACACTATAGATGCCCATGGCGGCGTTTCCAGCCTCGCTCACATAGATGAGAGCGCGCCCAAACCCAGCCAGGCCGATCGTGCCGAGGATCTCGCCAGCAACCGGAAGCACGAATAGCAGAGACGAAATAAGGTTGACGATGAAATTCGTCTTTTCCATCTTCTCAATGTCCTTGGCCATTTCAACGACGTCTTCCATGCTGCTGAGAGAGTGTTGGATCATCAGAATCGGCAGGATGACGGCATCGGACACATCGATGGTGTCGTCGGTGTACATGTACGTCTTGATTTCCATCAACGTGGCCGCGAGGGCGTCTATCAGGACACTAGAGTCGCCCAAGGCCTTCTGGACGACCTCTTCTGGGTTGACGACATCTGAGGCTTTAAAGTCCTTGACGATAGGAGCATCGTACCAATGCTTCGTGTTGTAGCAATTCTCTGGCAAGTTGTCTGGGTCTCGGGACTGAGCGATGACGCAAGACATGTCGGTCGATTCAGACCACTGTACAATCTGTTGTCGCGGGACGATTGGGAGCTTCTCTTCCGGGGCTCCCACCGTGGCCGTGACCTCGCCCCAGAAGTTGTTCTTGTCTTTTTCACGGAGCTTCCAGAAGATGGTCTTGTCCTTGACCGTTCCGATGCCCAAGTCCTCGTTGGGTGGACAGGTCTCGGCGAAGGTGTCCTACCAAACGTTCTGGGCATCTCCCCATGGGCTCTTGATGGGGCATTCGTCGACGCAGTGTTTGCAGGTATCGCCATAGAGCCCGATCTTGTCACAGCCAGCGCAGCAAGTGTATTGCTCCCTAACGTCGCAGTCAAAATAGTCGGCGCCGTTATCTCTCATGAACTTCTCGAGTGTATCGGCACTGTTTTGTACCAGATAATCGGCGTAAATCTGGAAGTATTTGTCGTAGTCGCCCTTCATGATCTCGTCGTAGCGTTTGACAGCAGCCTGGAGTGTGGCCTGACCAACTTGAAGAACATACTGAGCCGCGCAAGTATCCGGGATATCGTCTGAGGCCTCGACCAACTTGTCGAAGTTGTCAAAGGTCTCGTCGCATACAGGAAGGGTGTTGTCATCATCTGGATTGGGGTCGTAGTCCTCTCCCCCGCTGCTGTCGCCGCCATCACCGCCACCACCGTTACTAGATCCGGGCTGCACGGGCAAGTTGGGATTCCCAATGTCGCCATCGTCTCCAGTTCTATCAGTCATGGCGCAGGACGGATTAAACCAAGTCTCCGCCTGATTGTTGAAAGTCCCGATGATCGAGTGCATGTCTGCTCTACCGTTGCCATCCAAGTCGGGATAGTACATGCAGGTTCCAGCATGATTTCCGTCGTAGACAGGGTCGGAGATCTTTCTCCAAAAGTAGAGAGATCCTCCAAGGTTCCCACGATCTCCACGGCCGCCGTTGTACCACACGTAGCCGTCGCCGTTGAACTTATCGACCCAGAGCATGTCGTCTTTGCCGTCACCGTTGACATCAGCCCATCTCAAGTTGGCACGGTCTTTGCCCTCTTGGAACTTGACTTGCCCGACATCTTCCCATGTACCGTCGTCTTTGTGGACCCAACCTGAGACATAGCCATTCGGCTTGATACACAGATAGTCGCCTCTCTTGCCGCCATCAATGTTGGCGAATCGGACAGCCACTATCTAATGTCAGCCTTTGCCATATCTAAGTCCCAATTATAACGGGAAACCTACAGTCATGGATTCCAAGTCCCTTTCTCTCGTTGCACTGAACCTGGGGAGCAGGGTTGGCTACGTAGGTCCAGTCCCAGCGTCCAGTCAGAGGATAAGTGTTGAGCCAAACCTGCGGAGAGTTGTTTTTGTCAGGATCGGTGTAGACAATGTCGCAAGCACCATCTCCATCCCAGTCAACAAGGTGAAGATCGCGACGGTCGGCGTCTTTGAAGATCCACTTCTGGGGAGACCAGATCTCCTCCGTCATCGGTCCCCAGAAAGACTCGTCCCCAGAAATCTGTGACTTGCCCGCGTTGGGATACAGAGTCATTCGTCCCGTCGACAGAACCCAGACATAGTCCATCCGCCCATCGGCATGCCCGAGCATGTTACAGTACTTGTTGCCATCCGCGAGAAGCTTTGTACCACCGCGAGCCACATTTTTCCAGACGTGAATGTCGAACTTGTGCTTGCCGTCCGTCGTGTTGGAATGCTCCATGTAGATGTAGTCTTGTTGCCCCAGGAGACTGAAGGCCTGAGGTTCCCCGAATATCCTCCCGAAGTGAATGCGATTCCGGATGTTAGTGTCCTTTTTGCCGAAATTGGCCATGCCCATGTGAGTTGGACCGCTCGTAGCATCGCCGTTGAAACCCTGACGCCATGCAACATTGAGACCATCGCCGAGTGTGCCGGTAGCACAGCTTCGGGCGCTGGTCCAGGTGTATGTCAGACCATCGTTATCAACCCAGAGCCAGTCGTCTCTACCGTCGCCATTGATATCCTCGAAGCGGACACCGTGAACGTCACCCATACCCTTGGCGGTGAACCTCAAGCCAAGAGCTTGCCAGTACTCGGGGATGTCGTCGACCCAGCCATTGCGCCAGCACCAGACGTCGCCTCTGCAACAGGTCTTGAGTGAAGCGTTCATGCTAATCTTAAATAAACACTTACCCATCATCCAGGTGGCAGTAGTCACCTCGGCCGTCTCCATCAATGTCAGCCAGGACGATACGGTCCTGCTTGAAGCCTTCGGTATCTTTGATTTTCGCGGTAGTGCTGACTCTCTTGAAGATTGGCGGCTTGCTGGCTGAGCCATCGCCCTGGTTGATTGAAAGGTATAAGTTGCCATCGGGATCAATGCAAACCAAGTCGTCGAGTCCATCGGCTATGCAAATGTCAGTAAGATTACAATAGCAACCGAATCGAGAGTTCTCACCATTCATGTCAATGAACCGAATACCACGCGGGTTGCAAAATAGATCTGGGTCCAAGTCCGCAATCTTGTCAAACTTGCCGTTCCCGTTGTTCTTCCACACACCATACGCGTGGACTCCTGCGCTCTTTTCGAACCAGCCCAGCAGGTCATCGCGGTTGCGCGTAAATAGGCGCGCAAAACGCCATTGATCACGGTCCCAGTCGCTGGTAACAGAGAAGAGCAGCCCGCCATACTCACTGGCATGCTTATAAGTCCCGTCGTCCCAGCCCGATCCTCGCTGTGTCAGCCCACCAGCATAGACGCCGTTGCCAAATGTCTTGTCACAGCCGGTAGTACCCGTTTTCGCCATGACGGCGGGGTTCTTGATCTTTTCATCAGAGACAGCTTTCATGATTGCATCATAAAACACAGAGGCCATCTTCTTGTGGCCTTGGTCGCTAGTTCAGTGTCAGTAGCTGTTGCGCATAACATCAGGCGGGTTTAATACTTTGGGTGGATTCCATCACCTCCGATATCTGCTCCCAACGCAATCCAATTGTTAGCAATGCTGGGTTCATCGGGGTCCATGTCAGCCATGTAAATGCATTTTCCAGAAGCAGCAAGCTGCTCAGCGAGAAGTCGATACTGCTGATTAGCAGTGATGCGATTGAGAGCTCCGGTTGCTTCAGCTGTGGGAAGGATGGTAGAAAGCATTACGCTACTCAGATTAGTCTTTGATCTATAATGGGCGTTCCATTGGGTTACCATGTGTTTGCCATATCAGGTGCGCCCCAGATATCATTTAAAATCAGTCTCATGCGCTCGCCAATGTTGTTCATGTCGATATTTCTGTTACAATCGTTCGTACCACCGTTGATGACAACAACGTTGGGCTTGTAGGCGAGAGACCCTTTCAAGTATGAGCGGATCTCACTGACAATGGCACCCGAAGTTGCTTCATTATCCTACTCCGGTCAGCTTTCAATTTGAGTAAGTAAATAGTGCTGCTCAATGTTATACCCAATCTTGCATGTCACCATTGTGTCTGGTGCCGACCATGTTGACTTCAAAGCCGTCGTATCGGAGGGCATCACGGAGAGGCTTCCGAAAGCTGGGGCCTCACATCAGCTATTCATACTCCTTGGTTTCAGTCTTTCCTGATATCACTCACCCATTACCTGTGCTTGAGCCGACCCCAAAGACGATGGAGGCGCCCAACGGCAGGATTCTGAGCTCTGGCTTGTCCGCTCTGGATTTGACGGGACTGTAACCGAAGTCCGCGAAAGGATGCGTCTGATTGGAAAGTACCACGCCTTCATGGTCTTCCGAACGATCATGATGATAAGGATAGGCGAATATTCCATGTAACGGGCCCAGGAAAAGCCATAGAAGTAACAGCTTGAGAAATCTTGGTAAAGACTGCATCATGCCCGTCGAGGAACCTTAATGACTCTACGTCAGAAATGAAGTCTTCCAGTCGAATAGCAAGGCCAAACGCAGGCCATATTTAGGGATGGGCCGTGCAAGCTATTAGTATAGATGATGAGGATATTGAGAAACTGACATTTGACGATACACGTCCGGACCATTTGATCCAGGCTCACTCACACCCTCACTTCATTCACGAGCTCTACCTTGGTTCCATGGGATTCTCGCCCCCAACTCATTCTTGATCCTTCATGTTCAATTTCGACTGACACAGAAAGGTCTATCTCTTGGCAATAGCTTGACCGAGCCGTGTATTCCGTTCTTCCGCTCCAGGCGAGCCCACATCCCGCCATCCTTTCCCCTAACTTGGTGGAACTTTCGTCCAAGACATCAAATCTGGATGAGTCTTTGCTGGTTTTAGCCGTGTGTAACCTGTGCCTCTTCGAGCTGGCAGGCCGACAGGATTTGGGACTTTGGTGTTTAGCAGGACTTGGCGCTTCGATGCAGGGGTGATTCCGCCGTCTTGGCGGTCGGCCGCCCGCCAAGAGACCAGGGACCATCTCCAGAGACTGTCACTTCCCGCGGCGGAATCACACGATCGCGTGCCTTGCATGCTTGTCATTAAGCTTATCACACACCCCTTGTTCAATGGGCTGCGTCTTCGACCCCTGCGAGGATCCTTCGATCAATAGCTTGTTCAGACTAACGTCGGATAAGGAATGTTGTAAGCAGTCAAGTGATTGTAATGTGCCACCTTCGAATGAGTGACTTGCACTCTGGCCGCGATATTGCAAAATTCGATCAGGATGTAGATGTTCTTTTGCTCAAAATATCCCGCATCTCGTGTTCAAAAGGAAGCCGTCTGACCCGGCTTGGCCTGAGCCCCAGGAAGGACTTTGGAAAAGAGAACGACCGAAACCTCCATGAACAAACTCGGCCAGCATTTATTCTCGGTCTTTGAACAGTCCCTAGGATGACACATTGGAAAGGCTGCTGGCTTCTGATAAGACTCACGACCAGCTCCGGAAGTGTATGTTTTGGCTGACCTATCCACCTGCAGCCTTGAAAGAAGCCTCTTAACATGACAACATCGGTATTCACGTCAAGGGCTTTAGCTTGATTCTACCACTCTATTCACTTGCCGTTGATTTCAAATCGTGCCAATACCTTGATAGGCATCTTTGCTAGCCCGGTCGCTGTGGTCTTCAGAGCACCCACAATCTCCACTGGTATGTTCGGGCATCCATTCCATTTCTTTAGCCACTAACAAGCCGGGTTTACGTAGCAGAATACCATGAAGCTCTCACTGCTGATAGCAGTCGTGGGCCTTGTTTCACGAATATGTGCCGAGTCCGACTACACACTCATCGACGCTGCAGACATGCTGTACTTCTACACAGTCTACGAACTCGATGTTGAGGTGTTCGGCGTGGGCAAGGGCTACATCGCGCTAGGCTGCAGGGGCACTGGCACCGGCAACCGTTGCATATACAATGAGTTCGTCAGCTACATTGAGACGGGCAGCGCCACTCCCACGCCTACAATCTACGATATCAAGTCAAAGTGGGAATTCACCCTCAACTCAATAACCGACATCATGACTGCCACGTTCGAATGGCGATCGACGTCTATCAACGAGCCCAAGAAGGATGATAGGTTCAGAAGACTCAGAGACGGGCGAAAAACCTACGTTGGCGTCTGGACCGATCTGGGCTACGCGGTTGAGAAAGGAAGAATTGTGGGCGTCACAAACGACATCTCAATCACGCGTCACTTGGCCAACATCAATGGGGTTCTGGCGAGTGTTGCCGAGTATCGCAGAGGAGATGCAATTACCAAGCTTATGGATCACCTCAAGGGTCGAGTGACTGACGTCGTCTGGGAGACGGTAAACCGCGAGGCAGAGTACCGGACCAATTACAACTGGCAAGAGATTGAATGGGAGAAGACGATACATAGCAATCCGGCCATGAAAGATCCAACGGGTGAACTATTCAAGGAGGTCACATATCAACTTGAGCGGCATTTGAGGACTGCAGAATCTCGAAACGCGAACACAATTAACGCGAAAGTGGCTTTGGCCATTAAGACATGTTTTGTTAGCATCAAGGAGTAGGCCATCATCAGCTGTGCACAGGGCACTTTGGGGTACTGGACAACGGCACCGGTGCTTCTTAACGGTAGACGGATGTTTTCACGATCAGGTAGAACCAATTGAGCCGCTTCACTTCAGACAATGACAGCAAGACTGCGAGACTGCGGAACCCCGGGCTGTCATTGGAAGGATGCTGACGAGACATTGATGTTGATTGACATGTGTTCCCTGTGTCCGTGGGCTTCAGTAGCATGAGCGTTATATCGCGCGCCGCATTTCCCACGGCATCTTAGTCCCGCGTCTAATCCCACTCAGATGCGCTAGCTTCCCCCTTACTGATGCTCATCGTCCGTCCACCGGCGGCGACCTTTTCGACGGAGCCCCCTTATTTGTTTTCTCCAGCTCGGGCGCTGACTGACCACCAAGAAAGATCCATGAGTCGGACGGGCCCAAGTCCCGGCTTTCGGCACCGCCTAGCTCGGGCTCGGGAACCGGCACCGACTTAAACCTTTTCAGGCAAAGCTGAGGCAGCCAGCCACAGCCGATAAGATCATGATCTACGCTAGAACCGCCAGGTAGGCCTAGCTGCCATTCCCCCCTTTGTGCCGCATTTGCATTCCCAGCGTGTCTCTTTGACCTAAAAACAGCTCAGTCCCACGTGATCTCGTGTGTAGGCGTAATTTGAGATTCCCCACGCGAGGTTTGCGCCCGGGGCAAAATGCCTCTGCCGCCTCTCTCGATGACACTTGCAATCCAGGTAGCGAAAACTCTAGCGGACTCCAGGCAACAAGATCTGCTGCCCTCTCAAACAGGAAAGACACATCGGACAACCCGCACCAGCCGTTCTCTTGAGTTTCGTCTCCACGCAGGTCTGGCGTCTTGGCCTCTGATGTCGGCGTGGAAAGAAAAGCCTAAACCTCCCTGGGACGCAGACCAGACACGTCGGTTTTATCTGGTCGGACGGACAGCGGACACGCGACACAGTACAGAGCACCTGTGTGGGTGTGTGTGTGTGTCGTGCAGCCCTGCCCGCAGTGGTATTGTTGTGTTGGTCTTCACCCCAGGTGCCGGGTGCCGAGAACACCGTTCGTGGATCATCAGAGCCGTGCAGCGGCAGACCCAGGGCCCCAAAAAGAAACAATCACCCCGCATACTCTTTGTTCCACCTTTGTAACGCGACCAAACCAAACGTTCCACCCCCTAAAACGGGTTTGACGGCAAGATTCAGACTACCATGATTGGGCCGCCGGTGTCGCCAGGGGTACCAGGGCAAGATCGGCTCAGGTAAGGCCAGGTCGGGCGTGCTCAATGGACCGGGGGTGGGATTGCATTTCAAGACGACTCGGTTGCCCTGTCTCTCGCTCAATAATGAACGATAGTTTTACAAAACTGTCTGAAGAGCATCGGCGGCCGAAGCTTTTAAGCACGGATCCCGCGGCCACCACACCAGGACGCCTGACACCTAGCCAACCTCACGGCGTAAGGAGCTATTAGATCGGTGAGACGCTCGTAATCAACGCTCATTTCATTCCTTTCGAGATTAGCGCTGATGCGCTCCTGGCGAACTCCCGTCCTTGATGTTTTATTTTCGTCCCTTCTTCTCTCTGTGCCTGCTCGTTAGTCTTGGCGATGGTCCTTGTTATATACTTTGGCCCTCACCCAGAGCTGTAAGACACATCTGTTTATGGCACACGCCACGATCAACGACTCGACGCCTTCCACAATCCGCTTTCAACAATGGCGTCTGTCACTGAAGCCCTCCAGGGCAGGGGCATGCCCAAGATCGAAACCATTCAGAACGGGCCCATCTCCGGTCTCCTTTCATATGGCTCCCTGCTTCTGGTCTCCAGTGTCGTCGTGGTTGTCCTGATCGCCAACATCCTCGAGAGATGGCTTCTTCGCATGGTCTACGGAGAAGTCTACAAGACATTGGAGCGCCCTGAGAACGAGAAGCGCCGTCGATCGTTCACATACTACCATGTCGGCGCAATCATCATGTTCGCTCTCTTGTGCATCGGCATCTACCCCGTCATGCACTTCTTGACTGGAACCGCTGGATTGGGGACCCCGGTGGTCCAGGGACATCGTCTTCGAATCGGCGATATGCTCTTCACCGTATCTCAGGTCTACAGCGCCTACTACGTGTTCGAGCTTTGCTTCCGCACTCAATTCGCCAGTCCCCTCAGTATCGCGCATCACATTGGCCTCTTGGCCATCACACAGACGGCTCTGTCCTTGTTTGGCAACTTCGTAGAGCACCCAGAGGCAACGATCGAGTTTTACATGTGCATGGTCTGGGGTAGGCGTTCTTCCTTCTCGGCAGTGATCTATCGTGTCAGCTGACATTTGTATTCTTCAAGGCGCCTTTGACGTGGTGGTCGAGCTCCCCATCTACGTGTCCATGATCCTCTGGAGGGTAAGACGTAAGGACCATCGTCTCCTCTCTTACCTGGCGTACGGTTGTTTCGGCTGGATCCTTCTCGGAGCCATCCTCGAAACCTCGATCACGATTTACCTTTTGCACCGTTCCTGGGACCGATGGGGACGGGTATGGCGAGTCGTTACTCCCCTGATCTTCTCCCTATGGATCACAACTCAACTTTATGGCGCATCAAGACTCTTCCAGATGGCGCGATCCGAGCAGAGAAAATTCCTCAATGGCACAAAGCAGCAAGGAGTGGTCGAGCCTATCTCCGAACTTCCGGGCTCGGCCGTCGATGGAGAAATACCTACAGCGGAGGAAGAATCAAAGAGTAAAGCGGTCTGAAGCATTAGAGGAACCACGACGCAACAATCGCCAACTCAGAGTCGGGCGATGTGTGCAGGATACGTCCGAGGGTTATCCAATCAGTGTCGACAGGAGTCAAAATCACGGTCGCAGGAGTAATACGGACGCCAAGGCCTCCATCAGACGTGTCTGGAGCTGCGCAAGAGCGCATGCAGGCTGCGGCCAAGAAACCGCCCGGACCATCACATGGGAGGAGAGGGGGTCACTTCAGACAGCCTGATCCTGTTTCGAGTTTGCACCCAAACCATCAGACGAGGCACGACACATGATTCAGGAACAAGAGATCTGCGCTGTGACCGTTGGGCCAGACCCTGCGAACAACATCAGCCCGGCCGAAGGATTCAGAGAGGCCTATTCACTCGAGTCGCGTGTTAAGAACACACAGGGCTTTCGAGTCACGCCTGGCTTTGGTCTCGTCTCGAGACTTCAGATCGATACCATCTGAAAAGAGGCCGCGCACGCTGGTCAGCCGCTACCAATCACTTACTGGCCAAGAACATCGGCGAGAACAGGGCGATGGAATAGACAGAGCAATGGACGGAGAAACAAGCGAAATGATCTGTTTGTCTTTGCAGCGTTCTTGCATACACTTTCGGGGCTTGATTACATACTATCTAATACCTAATAATTAAAAGTTTATTGACCCTCGTCATCATCTTTTACAATTGCGCAGCGTCTTCACTTGCCCCGTTCCAGTGGATTGGACGGCCGTCTGCCACGTCAGGCCGCTCTGCCACATTCAAAATGCAAAAACATGACGTTGACTGTTGACCATGTATGACATCGACTTGGAGGATTGAGCCGCATGTCGATTCCAGGTACTTTGGTGCTACCCCAAGCTGTCAGGCGATGCCAAGAAATGCCAAGACCCGCTAGTCCTTAAGCTCCCGCGAGATCTCACAGCCCCCGGAAATTTTCTAGATCCCGTCGTCTCGTACCCCGGAGGCCGCGGGCCAACCACATTCAGATGTGGCTGAGCCCAGCAACCCAGCACAACTCACAGGCAACAGGATAAGCTGATTGAATTCAGCTCAGCCCACCATCAAACATCGACTAATTCATTAATTAGTGTTGAGTAGTTGCCCGACTTCACCGGTCCCGGACCACATATTTCTTTACTAAGATGATCACGACGAGCAAGTGAAATGGAATAATGCTTTTCGTTATTACGTCGCATTCCATCCGCTGTTGCCTAGAGCTTTGGGGCCATGCTATTCTCTAGCTTCAGCTTTCGCGAGGGGGCTGTGCCTGCAGCGTCCAATTTGGGATGCTCACGCCATGTATTGATCACGAATCCACGATTCACACGTCTTCACCAAACTTTGTCTTATCCCTTATCAGCCATGATGTCAGATGCCGCGCGACCTCGATTCATTCGTAGAGAAGTAACCACCGATCTACACTGCATATTCAAAATTGGTGCTCATGGCTATTTGGCATAAGAACAATCATGCAACTTGTTGCGTCTGCGCCGGCCTACAAAGTAGAGCGTCGTATTTGCGAAGGCATTTCAGAGGAGCATATTACCGAATAGACAGCGTAATCTGATTATGATTCACATGAAAATTGTGGGCATCCCATACATTTGTTGATATTCCCGACCATCTGAAATTGAAGAGTTGCTGGCCGTGTTGGTGACATCTGTACCGTAAGCAGCCGATTCGAGGCTGTGGGCGACATGAGCATGCCGCAGTATATCTTCTAATGAAGCCTGCATGCCATACTCATAGTGATATAGTGATAGAGAATCAGCTCAGAAAGACAATGTAACATGAATCCAGGGACTCGAAGGGCATAAAGAAAGTACTCGACGGTGATATCGAGGATAACTTTAAGCTAATTAGCAGCTGACTTGTTAAGAAAGGCAAAAAGGAAAGCCAGGTGCTGTCAATCGCTGACGGGAATTGAGCCCGACGTGGGGGTCGAACCCACAACCTTGAGATTAAGAGTCTCACGCTCTACCGATTGAGCTAGCCGGGCGATTGGAAACACCCAGCTGGATTGTTGGAAGAACAGAGCAATGAGTTGCATATATGGGAAGAAAATTCTTTTTGCAGTGGTGTGGTGGGTGGATTCGATCAGGGTGTTGAAGAATTTTTCGTCCGGGCCCCGCAACCGCGCCAAAATTTGCGTGCGCCGGATCCCCATGCCGGCTCCGACCGCATACCCACTCACAGGGGTCGACAACATAGCAAACATGCACTGGCGTCGGGGCGTCACTGTTCATCGAAAAAACGGAGTATTTGTATCGCATTGTTTCTTTTTGCGTTCCTCAACTAATCTAGAATATTTCCTCCCCGAGATCTTCTCGCGGAGACAAGTTCAAAACTTCTAGACGTCTGAAGACACGAGGCGACAGACCCTCGCCGCCAACCATCTCAACCAGACAAAGCGAAGCACAGGATAGACGTTATGATGAGCCCAGACTCTGACCGTGTCCCTTGTCCGTTTGCCGCCTCTTAGAGCGAGTTTCCGGTTAACGGGAAGCATTGTTCGGTCAGAGGGTCCCAGCACGAACGGCTAAGGCAGTGATCATCTAATAAATTCCCCATGAAGGGAGGACTCTTGAGCATATCAAGGCGAGTCCAGAACCTTTGTGTTCTACACCGTTCTTTTCCAACGTGCGATGGTCTACATGTAGTCAAGTGCCTATAGAGATGCTTCTTAATACTTCTTCCTCGGCTAAATGCAAGAGTGTTGCAAGCGTCGACAGCTCCCCCGAATATCGAAGCACTACAGATGCAATTCAGACGTGTCCTGGAGCTATACGCACCTATTCCATCCTGAGAAGGTATCAATTAAGGGCTAGTACGATAGCGATGGGTTGTAAATCTTACGTCCTGTACAATCAACCTCAACGACGTGCGCTGTGACTTGCCTTCGAACCCATCTTCATCTAGGTACCTTCCGAACCATAGGACCTTCATGCGACTTAAGAGAAGACAACAAATACATCAAGGTCTACCCACTTAATCTAAGGTTGACACCTCTAAGGTTTACTCGAGGACCTAAACGACTGGAAGTCCAAAAGAACTGAATTGCAGACAAGTAATTCGAACTAAGGATCTCCCGCGACAGGAAAAGCAAAAAAAGTGTCCTGACACCACAGATAGCCATTGGGCCACAAATGCTTTCGGGACGCACACCACGTTGGGGGCGATGGGAGTCATGTTCTCTATGAACCTTGGGCATCATGTGCGGTATCGAGGGCACAAACTGCAACTTCGTTTGCGAAGTAATTAAGCTAACCTCATAACCCCACCTCAATCTTTCGTGAAGAAGCGCATTTTCGTCAGCACCAGCTGCAAGCCTGTTATCTGCGCAGCGCTGTCCTCAATGAGTTACATCGTTGTTTCAAGTTTCTCTCTCAAAATGGAGTGTTCATCGGCTGGCCGCAGCATTTACCACGCATCGCAGCTCTCAACCTTCACAGAAGGTGGAACCCACAACACAATCTTAGTGAGCTTTATATCTAAATAGTTTTTCTCGTGAAATTTGGAGATAAGTTCTTGCACTAAAATGAAGACTGGACCTTTGGGCAACCTTGAAGCACAGCATACTAAAACCCCAGTCCTTTGAAAATGCAGTCTTCAAATTTGCAATCTCAGGGAAGTCTTACTTACTTAGTCAATAATTGAATAACATAGATCGAACTTGACAAGCTTCATATTTTGGGGACACATCGTCTTATTATTCTGAGCCGCGGCAAATGCGGACGAGTGCGATGTTATAGGAATTGGTGAATGTATGGGTGCTCTGTGTCTTCTACCATTACTCCGATTCGCTGACGCTTTCAGTTGTACATCGCGAAGACCAGACCCCCTTAACCTGCCCAGCCAACATTCTTGAACAGTCTTCCTGGCCATCTCCCGTCTGATCTAAGGCAACCTCTCCAACCTTGAGGCAGTCGCCATGCTGGAAAGCCTTGGGGGGACTCGGCAACGGTGTCAGTTCAATAGTCTCTTCATGTTGCAGTGCTCAGCAGCTAATTCCGCCTTACCTTTTGTACAGAGCTTTGAAGTCTTCGTGTCACCATTGCTGTATATTGGTTTCTACGTCTTTTGCGTTGTCTTTCTCAAGCCAGACGGGTTACGTGAATAAATCTGTGACACTTCAGTTACAAGCATTACGTTGACTTTGTCAAAACACACATCTGTATTCCAAGCAGTGAAAAGTGTGTTCCGTTTATTTAAGCCCTCAAGGTATCTCTAAGGTAGAAGTTTAATAAGGTTTCATGACCATGACCTAGAGGGTCAGCAGCAAAAAAAGAATCACAAGAAAGCACAGGAGAGGGTTCGAACGAGGAACCTAACTCAAACGAAGGGGGCAAAAAATATCCTTATACCATAGGTAACCATTCGGCCACAGAGGCTTTCGGGACGCACCACACGATATCTGATGCGGCAGAAGCTGGCTTTATATCTCCTGGGTGCTGTGGATCGTAGCATGGACCTTGGAGCTAAAATTCGAACCTTCCACACATGCAATTTCGTTCCCCTTTTCTTGCGTTCTCTGACCGAAATCTGCTGCTTTCGACCAAGTTGTCACTTCGTGTCTTCTTTTATTTCCCGCTATGTTGCCTTCTACGCTTCACTCTGCATTCAGTGTGATGTTTGGACACCCCATATGAACAGTTTACTATGGACTCATGCGATCTGGCATCACCTTGCCTCTTTTCGAGCAACAAGAGCCTTAGGAACAAACTTAAGGCTCATGTTTCGCTTGATAATCCACTCGCAGGTGTGTCAGTAATTTGGTCTGGGAATCGATTTGCTTATGCTGAGCTCCATACAACGACATGACCCTAAGTCAAACTCTCCCTGACACAGATCTGGTCGGCTCTTAACAGACTTTCTGCACAATGTTAATTTCTGCTATTTTAATTCTTTGAAGGCTGTAAAAGCACTCGATTGAGGCTGTCGCGCTGATGACTGCCTCGCCTTCCCGACGCATTAGAGTACGTTCGTTCAAGTGGTTAGGTGCTCTAGTGCTGGTCTTGCCATTGGCCATATGACACCGCCTAATCATGCCCCATCCTTCCTTGACTTCCCTCTCGACTGCTTCTTTTAGCTTCTTGCACTCACTGCTCATGCCGTTCATCTCTTTCCGGGAACTTGCTTGCCAACGTCTCCATCTTTCCCATTTCATCCGCGCACCTTCTGATTCCAACACCCTCATAGTGCACCTGCCTCTTCACTCTTCACGTCTTCGCTCTGCCTTCTCGCTGCCGCCTTCCATTTCTGCCGAATCCCGGAGTCCTTCCCCAATCTTCTTCTCCGCCGTCTCCTACATCTTGCCGGTTCCCTGGGTTTCCGTTAAATATATCATACTCACTTGGCTTAGCTGGCAAGCTTGACTTGGTGAGATCGCCGACAGGTGACGTCAAAAGGCCCCAAGTTCGAATCTGCATCCCTTTTTGCGTATGATTCAATTCTTGCGCTGGAATCAAAAGGCAGTATGCTTTTTCTTTTGCTTAAGTCCCGCTGTGGGCGAGATGGGGAAAGTCGAACGCCCATAATCAATCGAGGCACCGTAGGCCTGTCGGACATACTCAAGACCGATTCAAGTATTTTGAACACCAAAGAAATGTTTGACTTCTGGTCTAACCTCTCTACCTGTGATTTTGTGTTCCAAACCTTGCACACGAACATGTATAATTACCTCTTCTCAGTCTCTTCCACGTGCGCCACCTCCCCGACGTGTGCAGCCTCCGCTTGCTTCAATGCGCCCTCTGCCGTGCCAGTGCCAACCTCCGCGTCTTCTCCATCAAACAGATACGCCACGTTCTCAAGCGTCCGTCCACGAGTCTCGGGGTACCCAAACCAGACGCTCACGAGCATAATGACCAGCACGGCAAGGAAAACGAGATAGTATTTCCATGCGATAGACTCTAGGGCGATGGGGTTGACGAAGGTGTTGAAAAATACGCAGGCCAAGCTGACCATCAGCGCAACCGTGAGACCCTTTGCACGGAGGCGGTACGGCCAGATCTCGACCGGGTAAGCGACCATCAGGGGCGTCAGGGCGATGTCGTAACCGAGGTAGAAGATGAAGAGGAAGGGGATGACGGCCGTGCCGGTGGGTGCGTTGCCCGTCATGGCGAAGCTGCCGGAGAGGCCGGTCACAATGGAGAAGGAGATGAGCATGATCGTGCCCTGGATAGTACGATGGTCAGCAGTAGGTCTCGGAGATACATGTTTAGGAACTCACCGATGCCAGGAAGAGAGCTCGTCTTCCGATCTTATCCACCATGATAGCGGCGCTGGTGGCGCAGATCAAGTTCCAGATTTGGATGCAAGCCGAGATGAGAGTTTGGTCGTCGACGGACTTGATGCCTACAGATGAGAGGACAAGGGCCAAATAGTACGAAATAACACCGACACCGCACCTTTATCGCCAATTAGTTCCTAGATGTAATGAAAGGAATGGGAAGCGGACATACCATTGCGCAAAGACTCCCAAACTAACGGAGATAAACAGACGATGCCTGTTTCCAGGCGTGCTGTAAAGATCGGCCCACGTCGTGGCTGTGTGCGCCTCCCTCTCCGCGCGGATCGTTTCCTCGATTTCCATCATCTCGAAGTTGACCAAAGGAGAGTTAATGTCGCCGCCAGCATGTGCGTTGGCAATGACCACCCTAGCTTCGTCGACTCGGTCCACGGAGACAAGCCATCGGGGCGATTCGCCGATCAGAAACAGGCCCGGAGCCGACAGAAGTGGAAGCGCGATCTGCAGGAGGGATGGCATTCTCCAAGACCACTCGGCGAGATGCCTCGTGGCGAAGGTACACCAAGCCGCGACGACAGCTCCAGCATACCACATACCTTTATAGAGTCAGCATGAACATTGTCGAGAGGAGATGAGCAGTGGATCTTACAGTTGTAGAGTGAGGATACAACTCCACGGTGAGTAGGATACGCATTCTCGGTGATCAGCAGCGGCGCCGAGAGGAAGAACCCAGAAGCACAGCCAATGATGAACCTGGCGGCGACGAACGCGCCCTCATTCGGTGCTGCCGTCTGCACCGCTGTACCAATTGCCAGAAACACCCATGAGATATAGATTCCGACCTTGCGGCCATATTTGTTGCACACCCACGCGGCGGCCGGGTATACGAGAACGTTACCGAGGGAGTATGCCGCGTTGACGAATCCCAGCCACGGGCCTGTGGGTTGGTTCATGAAGGCGTGCCATTGCGGCAGCGCGAGCAGGCCGTTCATCATGGATCCGTCGTATCCGTTGGCCGAGGCGCACATCATAATGGAGATGATGCATAGGTTGAGGCGCAGGATGTGCGGCTGCTTGTACCACGGACCGATGTCCGGGAGGACGGCGGCCAGCTCGGCGCCGACGGCCTTTGCGTTTGCTGAGTTCTTTCGGCCCATGTTGAAAGCCTGGGAAGGTCGGGAGAGGAGGTGAGGTAGTTGTCGAGAGAACTGCGGCTCTGGGCCCGGGCAGAATTTTGAGAAATCGAGAGGGCGAAGCTATGGCTATTAAAGCATTTCGACGTGCCATGCCGCCCCGTTGTATCATCTTGGCGTGGACCGAGATGCCCCTAGCCTCTTGACTTACAGGGAGATGGGTGTATTCGCTAGAACATCGGACAATTCATCTTGTTCATGGGGTATCAAGGAGAATACCCCGCATAGCTCCCTGTTCATGCAACTGCGGAGGTGGGCCAATGACGCGGTTGATCAGGCCGCGAACGCGCGAGACGAGGCCTCTTTCGATGTTGACAGGTATTGTTCCATGGCCTCGAAGTGGATTCGTGGGGGATTCAAACCGGGTTGGGCCTCCGCGCCGCTGGGGAAACGCGGAGACCGATGTTCTCCATCGAGTCGGGCCTTTGAATGCGGAGAGTTGCACCCAATGCCAAGTGAGAATTGCGGTTGGCCCTTCCTTTTCGACTTGCGTGGCTGGATTCGTTGACTCGTTCCTGCAGGGAGAAGGCGTGGCTGTGTCACGGTCATGTTGGACTCAAATTCATCCGTTGCAACGCGGACCTTTTCTTTAGTTACATGTGAATTGATATTTGAGGACCAGCTTAGAATATGACAATTGTTTTCACAAGTATGTCTCTTCCACTTGATATAGCGGCGACGGGTCGATCCGTCGGAAGAGTCCAGAACGAGGCGTGGGGCCTGCAAGGAGTGTTCTTCGCTCATCAACGGCGGTTAATGAAGGTTGACCTGCCAGGCTATTGATAACACTGAATTGACGACAGTTCGATCGCGGTGGAACGGGCAGCTACGAATACACACATCTCGATGTTATTTCCCTTGATGATGGTTCACTCAACACCCGGCAGGCAATCAAACCCGAAATCCAAGTCTCGGTATAACTGACCCCGGTCACCTTACTCCCCGCATCTTCGGTCTAAAAGTCCTTGTTCCCCACACGATCCCCCCGGATCAAGCCAGGAACGCGGTCGCAATTGGCTCCCTCTCATTGATCCCCAATTTCTGCAACCAGCGAGGCGACATGGCCAAGGAATGCTCCGGTGTTGACATCGGCAGATGCGTCCTCCATCTCAGCTCACTCGCGGCCAGGCACCTCCTTGCCAAACAAGCGTCTTGTACCTGTCCAAGTAGCCGCGGCCGACACTCCACAGCCGATACTCCCCGTGAGGTTATTGAAAAGCCATCGTCCCATCACTTTATTGCCTCACCTGATGAACTTTTCTTTCCCACTAAGACACCTTACCCACATAGAGCTTTCGTGCAGGACAAAGTCTAGAACATTTCTCCACGGGCAATTGCGGTCCAGATGAACCTGCGGAGCCTTTTCCCCACGGGGAACTTTGACAGCTCACGTCCAGCCTCAAACAACTGCATGAAGGCAATCGTAGTTGCCGATCATGCCCAGAATGCGCAGTGCGAACTTGGAACTGGAGCAACGGCGCGTCTCTCGGGCTTGGTATGGAAATGGCAAGGGCTCAGCGACGCCAAGAAATGCCATCGAGACTCGTCTGCCGCTGAAGACCTCGGCTAGCGGGCCAAAGAACACTCGCGGAGACCGCGCAAGCCGCGCACCCCGGTCATCAATCCGATGGTCTAGACTGACCATTTTTCAATCAGCAAGATGAACAATAATATCATGTCAACATATCTCGCATAGGGAAACCGTACGCGCCCACTCCAGCAAGCCCATCATCTCAGATCGAAGATGGCATCACCATTCATTCAGCTTCAGCTTCACTCGTTTTCTATGTCCCCAAAATTGTACAATTCAACACACGTCGAATTCAAGATTAGCCCCATGCTCGATCAAGAGATGAATCATCTCGGCGTCAGAAGCAGTATATGTAAGACATGTGCGCCCCATCGTGTCAACAGCATTCGTGTCCGCACCTCCGAGAGTGAGCAAGCGAGCTGCATCGCGGTGAAACGATCCAGTTCTTATCTTTTCTCTGCATTTAAGGGCAATGTGAAGTGGCCTTTATCCTTTGTCGTTCCTCGGCTCAAGGCTCGCATCACGTCCGATGAAATATGGCAGAGCGTGCGCCACATGCCACCAGTGATTCGCAAGCATATTTAGAGCACCCTGCATGGTCTGCATCTCATCGCTACCAAGTTTCATCGTGTTGTAACTCATTTTGTTGATATCGGCACCGAATTATTCAACTAGCAGACAGAGAACGTCGAAGACTGGAAGCTCCATGTGGATGGCTTCTGGAATAAATGGCCTGGAACTCTTGTCTGACTCTTTCTTCCGCATCCAAGACGGATCGCTTTCGGTTCTCGGGTTTGTTATGCTCTCGTCTACACGAGAGACGCCCTCTTCTTGTCTCCTTTGGGCTTCCAGCTGGAGGATGCGATTTACCAGATACGTGAAGCTGCCACGCATTAGCTCTTCTAGACCGGTGAACCCTAGACGCTGGTTTTCAGCGAAGAAATCGACACCACAGTGGAAAAGCTCTTCCACAAGATAATACTGGCGTCGCTTTAGTATAGACCAAAGGAGTTTCCGATTCGGCGTCCCCTTCTTGATACCATCATAGTCCCGCAACGCCATGATGGTGGCATCGTCGCGGTACTTGAAGAGGTACTCGTCGGATGGTGTTTCATTGTGTTTGAATCGATGACGAGGGGGGGCCAAGTCGACACTTCTACGATGCTTCAGTCCAACACCTGAGGGTGTAATCTCCATATCCCCAGGAGGTAGTCGAAACACCCGCGAGCTTTCCATCCCATCGTCGTCCTTCCCAAGGCCATGAGAGATCTGCGCCCTTATGAAGAAGCATGTCGATAATCTCACCAGGTCTGGCTGTTTCTTTTAGCAGATGATTGTTGCCGTTATACTAGGGATGGGACAAGTTTGAGAGTTTGAGACCAGTTGTGTCTCCATTTCCTAGCTCAGGAGCACGTCTGTGAGGAGCGTCCCATAGCGCATGCTCAGCTACAGGCAGATCGCAAGCCTCGCGAAGATCGGAGGCCATGGCATTGGCGCCTGCCTTGAGCAGCATAGCAACAACTTCGGGACAGCCTGAAATTCAAGCATGATGAAGGGGCGTTTGGCTTTTTTTTGTCTTCATTGTTGACACTGGGGATAGACAATTGGCAGTCATCTTCCAGCCAAGCAACTCGACGTGCGTGTTTGAATCCAGCTTTCTGGTAAAGGGAGCCCAACAATAGTCCGACAATGTTGCTTTGCCTGCTTCTAATGGCGAGGTGGAGTGGTGTCAAGCCTTCATTGGTTGCAACGTTCGGGTTAGCACCTGCGTCGAGCAGCTTCTGCGCATGGTATTCTGAAGTGGTGCCGGCAATGTGCAGGGAGTGATGCCGTCTTCATCAGCGACATCCATGGTTTCCACCCGTGAGATGAGCAAATCCCTGGGGTATGTCGCGTCCGGTTCGCTCTACCCTCGGCGGGCCTTACATGACAGGTTGTGAACTGGCGTTCTGCCTTTCTTGTTCGTCTTCTCAAGATCTAGTCCCAGGTCTAAGAGCTGCTTCCAGACAGGAACACTGGCGAAGTTATCGAAGGTCGATGAATGCCAGCTGAGTTCGTGGAGCAAGATATTTCCATCGCTGTCGACAACATGCGGATCGAGTCCCAGGCTGATTAAGGAATCCAGTTGAGGATGTTCCTGGCAGTGAAAAAGTGTCTTTGAGCTCACGGGATGGCTTCTCACAGCTTCGTGCAACAAACTGCGACTTTGGACATCGCAAGTGTCGAGAATGGCACCCCGTTCTATCAATGCGTTCATGTTCTTATGAGGGTCTTGACGATCGGAAGTACGAGACTTGGTCATTCTGAAAAGTGCGGTACACCCATTCTTGTCCTTGGCATTAATGTCAGCTCCAGCACCGGGTAACATGTCCCATATTTCCTTCCCATAGTCGCCTGACAACCTCATGACGTCCATAGGTGTCATGTCAGACTTGTTCCTGAGATTGACGTCGGCACCTAACTCGATCAGTTTCTTGATGATTCTTGCGTCTAGGTTAGACTTTCCGAGGGCGACGTGCAATACCCCATTACCCTCGCTATCCACGACCTTACAGTCCGGGCCATACTCTAAAAGCTTGAGAGCCACGAATGTAGCGTTGCGATCGAGGAGGAAGAAGAGCGGCATCTTTCCATTTGAAGGTACTGCCACGTTCAAATTCGCGTGGCCATTCTCAATCAGTTGAGATATGCTGTCTGTATTTCCCGGATTGTGAAGCGGTGTGTGGCCCTTGTTGACGGCGATATTTGGGTCAACGGATCTTTCAAGCAGTAAACTCGTCCGCACAGGATTGTCTTTCGCCGAATGCAGCAGCGTTGGTCCACCCGAAAACCGTTGGTGGATATTCTCACCACACTCGATGAATGCCTCGAAAACCTCTCTACATGTAGCCGCTAAAGGGTCACTTGTTAGAGATGTCCTATGAGATCGAGTCGGGCCTTCGCAGGCAATGTACGGCACAGTAAGATCATTTCTTCTCCGTGGGTCGGATGTGTTTTCGGATTCCTCAATATCTGACTCGGAGTCGCTGCCGGAGTCGTACTTTGGCGCATTACAGCCTCCGAACTCTTCGTCTCGTTGACATTGAATCGTAACGTCTGCGCCACTCTTAACAAGTCGCAGAGCCGTCTGTGCACTGCCACTTTTACAAGCTCGAAATGGAGGCATTCTACCTCTGATTTTGCGGTTGTTGTCAACGCCAGGCTCCGCCAAGATTCTGTTGACAATCTTATCCTGTCCTCTCTCAGCTGCCCAAGCCAAAGTCGGAGAAAACACAGAAGATTATGACGTGGAGCAAGATTGAGTGACCATAATTCAATCAATCAGTTGCCTTAGATTTGGAAGTGGCTCCCTGTTGTGGGTGACGAATCACCGTTCAGTGATGTGAATCCTTCCAATTCTTGGCATCCTTAAGGGATTCTTCCAGGGGCTCTCACCACTCAGAGAATTCTTCATTTCAGGTGTAAACCATCCAATATCAGAGGATCATGAATCCTACGAAGACGATGGTTCAATGAAGCCTACAGGCTAGAATCCGACCCCTCCCAAGTGCTATGTATCAGGCCCGTATCATGCTATTCATGATCAATGCCTGCGCTAACTGGCATCATGACTGGTTAGCACTTTCTTAAAGGATGGATTGAACCTCTCTCTAAATGTCTCCTAAGAGGTTATCATAGAGCCCTTAGAGTTTGTATCCCACCGGTTCGTTCTGAGGTGAGAGTGGGATGCCGATAACTAGTCCTGAATAGCCCAGCTAAGGACCTCCACCGCCGGCCCGCCCTGCCGAGAGATGGAATGTGGCATCAGATCTTGATATTTGAAACCTAGGCTGATGGATCCTCAGCGCAAACTCAAAGATATTGCGAAGACCATAGGGTTCCATCCCACATCTAGTGTTTCTCACTCCCTGCATCCACGTTACGGGATCGACCCGAAACCTAATTCATGGCTTTGGCTTAGGTTGAGACCCTGGACCTTAGGATGGGACCGTTTTCTCAGCTAAGACCCTACGTGCCCAATGTTATTCTTTAGCAGCTTATATGTGTCAAGCCAAGTAGACGTAGTTCTGCCGAGAATGCGGATGTACCGATTCTTGTTCCCTTGAACAGTCACCTGGACCATGTTCTTATGGATCCGGTTTTCGATGCACCGGCTACCAGAAATACACAAATGCAAGAATTCCCGATGATTGGGACATCAGCCACAAAACTGAAGATATTCGAGGGTTGAGTCAATGGTGTTTAGAGACGGAACCATAAAATACTCGCCGTCGATCTAACGGTGCCCCGCTCCGCAATATCTCCGCAGCGAAACTCTATTTCGCGGCCCCTGCATCGTGAACTCCCTGTTTAGTGCGACGCGGACTACATGCCAATTTTCCTTCTCAACATCACAAGGTACACCACAATGAGCCGAAGATCCAAACAGACGTCTTGTTTTCCATGTGTTGAGGCCAAGCGGCGTTGCGATCGGACACTCCCCGCCTGTTCCCGATGTCTAGATCGGGACGTTGACTGCGCATACCCACCGGTCCGCCGGTCACGGCTCCGTCCGCCGCCAGATTCTCTCGATCCGGGGTCGCAGGCCGTTTCCAATTGGGACTTGGGGTCAGCCTGGCCTGCAGTACAGGATGACATGAACGACATTGCCCTGCAGGTGGAGGGTATCGACGCCCTAACGGACACCTTCTTCGCTCCCGACCAGGTAGCTGATGTGCCGAGCACTCTATCCCTCGGGATCGACCACAACCTCGAGGCATCGTCATCATCCTCAATCACAAATCCCAATCATTCAAACAGCGAAACGAGTCCCGATCAGCTCAGTCCCACCGTGGAGCGTCTAAGCTGGTTCCTGAGCTCCCCGTCCTGGGCCATCGCCTACCACTACCACCCACCGGGATCCATCCCTCCGGCCGCCGTGTTCACCAACTTCGTCCGCGGCTTGCAGGACTGGCTCGTCCGCTTCCTCCGCAAAGGCCACAACCCCTTCATC
This sequence comes from Colletotrichum sp. SAR 10_65, assembly GCA_025328335.1. NCBI lineage: Eukaryota > Fungi > Ascomycota > Sordariomycetes > Glomerellales > Glomerellaceae > Colletotrichum > Colletotrichum sp. SAR 10_65. The sequence goes on from JAKMWQ010000040.1 coordinate 103,547, forward strand.
CACCGCAACCTCTACACCGAATCGAGCATGCCCCGCTGCCTCCAAGATGCGTACGCCGCCATCGCCATCGCGCAGAACGTCACGCCGGACAACGAACACGTGGTCGACGCCACCTCCGCGACCTACATCCTGGACCTGATCGCCAGTCACTCGGCGGCGGAGCCGGCGTTTTCCCTGCTCACCACGAGAGAACACCTCGCTCGCACGCAGGCGCTGCTGATCCACCTTCTGTTGTCTCTCTTTTCTCCCTCCATATCCCGCCGCGCCAAGGCAGAGAGCCTGATCGACACGCTCCGCCTGTGGGCCCAGCAGCTCTGGGAGTCTGCCGCGCTCGACGCGACCTCCTCGTCCGTTTGCTCGAATACCCTGTCGTTGCCTGAAGACGCTGGCGCCGACACGACGGACATGGTGCAGAATCTGTATCGGGCGTTCGTCCTGTCAGAGTCGATCCGCCGGACGTACCTGCTGACGAGCATCGCTACTGGCGTGTACGGCGCTCTCAAGGCAACGTGGTCCGAGACGTGCGGCGGGGATATATGTATCACCGCGCGTGCGGAGCTGTGGGATGCGCCTTCGTCCGCGCGCTGGGAGTCTAGCGCTCGCAAGGCGGATCCGTTGTTTTTGCATAGTCTACACGGGCAGAGCTTGGTTGAGCGCGGGATACCTGCTGCGGAGGTTGATGAGTTTGCGAGGCTGCTGTTCACGGTGATGTGGGGGCTTGAGAAGGTTGAACGTTGGGTTGTGAGTACTGGCGATAGTGTATCTGTCATGTATTGAGGATGTACGACCCCCTGGCACGATGCACCTCAATTGTAGGATAAGGCGCATAACATTGGTCTATCGCTATTTGGCGAATAAGGAAACTATTCTTCCACAGATTGAAGTAAAGATTTTGCCATGCATGCGGTTTCGTACACGGTACTTCGGTACTGACTTCACCACGGTTGTAGAGATGGCAAATCCTCATCAGCCAGCCTTCTGTTGATTCCCTCAGTAGCGGTGTTCCAAAGCCCCCTCACCTGCTCTTCATCTGACGCCACCGAAGCAGGAACACCGATCTTCCCCACCGGCAACAGAAATCGCCCTTTGTATGCAGCCGGATTCTCCTTCACATCTCTCGAAGCTGCCGCAAACACGGGGTTTGCGGCACCTTGCTCAGGAGAAAGAAACGTCAAGCGCGCAATGGTCCTGACCATAGCGTTATTAATGGAGAACACGCCCTCTGTGGCGACCTCTCCCGGGTGCACCGCAACAGATACGATGGGCAAACCCTGCTTGTCCAGCCTTCTCTGCAACTCTTGCGCAAAAATGAGGTTGGCCGCTTTGGAGACCGCGTAGCGAATCATGTCGAAGCCAAAGGCGAACTTGCCGAAATAGCGCCACTGCCAGGGGTGCGACGGGACCGGGTTGCGGAGGCAGTCGGGCGAGTTGAAGGAGAACTTGAAGCCGCTGGGTAGCATCGCAACCTGAGCGGTGGAGGTTAGAGTGACGATGCGGACGTCGGCGTCTCTCTCCACGGCGGCAGTTTGGAGTAATGGGAGAAGGCGATTGGTGAGCGCAAAGGGGCCCACGAAACTGTTGCTACTAATCAGATGAAGGCATTTCCTTTGACTCACAGAACTTACTTCACAGCCATGTGAGGCTCCCATCCCGCGCCAACTGGTTCGGTTGACCAGGTTGCTGCTGCTGCGTTGTGGACTTTCAAAGTGTCAGCATGGATGACGTCTTTTTCCAGAATTGGGTATGGAAGATTGACATACTCAGGATATCAACCTTTCGCTCCTGTGTCTGCAACCAATCGGCCACAGCCGTGATGCTACGCATATCCGTAAGGTCTATTTTGACCCATTGGAGATTTTGCGGCTCGATCTGGGGGCTTTTGTCCAGAATGAGCCTGCGTGTCTGCACACCTTTGGCCTCGGATCGCACCGCCAGATACACTTTGGCGCCATTCAGCGCAATATATCTGGCTGTCTCGCGTCCAATGTCACTGCTGTAGGAAGAATCGTATAAGCTGAGGCTTGTTGAATGTGGGTGGGTTGACTTACTTTGCGCCGGTGATGACAGCAACTTTCCCGTGCAGTGAAGGGATATTCTTCTTTGGATTCCATTAGGTCGTCATATTCATGGTGATAAAATAGACAAGTAGAGATTTTCTACCGCCTTTTTGAAATCTTCTTGTTCATAGCTAAATCGCGTGCTGGAGACTGGCATATATCTACCCTGTAACTGTATTTACCTAACAATCAAATAACTTCTTCACAGATATCAAAATACAATGCTATAATAAGTACGATTGCAGCAATCTTCGTCCTCCGAAAAGCATATTCAAGATTTGCGGACATGGAGCGGAGGATCTGCGGACGTACCGCGGAAGACAGTGGGGCTCGGAAGCCGGAGCTCACGGCCCCATTTCTGAGGCGTCAGTCATCGGAAAGCCACTCATCCCGGCACTCCACTTGTAGCACACGACCCGACAGCTCGCACCTCAGAAGCAGTGAAACCACAGGTGCAGCCTTCGGGTCTCTGTGGTTTGGGACGATCGCCTGTCTCTCATTCGCAGGCGCTGGTTGGCTGCCTGAGCTTTGGGTTCTGCAACTGCGGTTTTGGGCCCAAGCTCCTGCTGCGTCTGGGGTGGCACGTGCCTCCTGCCGGATGGGAAGCTCCGCCCAGCGCTGTGGACGAACTCACCTACGTCATGGGCTGGTCACCCTTCGAATTCCACCACGCAACACGCCTGCTCGTCGCGACTTCACGTCAACAACCTCCAAGCTCTTATCGACGAGATTCACCACATTCGACTCGGGCATGAATGAGTTGACGCGCATATCCAACACATCGTCCTACGGCTTCAATATCAGGTGGCGCGCGATGCTGTCCTGCTTCGGGTTCGGCAAGTCGCGCGAGGATCGCGAGCGAGAGCCTCTGCTGCCGCGCTACAATGACGACACGGCGCTCCAGCAGCGGCTGCACGAGAAGCTGCACACTTACCAGATGCTGAGAGCTCTCGGCAAGGGATACATGCCGTCCAACGAGCAGCTCATCGTCAACCTGCGCACCCTGCTGTCTTGCGACATCCTTAACCCCGACACGCCAGACCTCAGCGACTCTGGGCGCAAGCTCATCCTCAACGTCAAGCTTCTGATCAAGCAGCTGATTGAGCTCCTGCTGCACAAGAATGACCAGGACCAGATTCAAGATTTTATCTGGTACTTGACGAAAGCTCGCCTGTCCATCGACGCCTACGACATTGGTGCTCGAGCGTCAAAAGCCAGGGCCAGAGCCGATACAGTTGCTGGTGGGTCGATCCCTACTGACACCTTAACACCGTGGATGCCGTGTACTGGGAAGACCCCACGTTCCATCAAAGTCAAATAGATGAAAGCCTGACTGGACTTTAAACTGACAATTGCCAAGCATACAAAAGCTTACAAACCGTCGGCTCTCTTGTGTTAACCAATTCTGACTTTCGCCTTTTGCTATCGGACCTCGGCACCATTGGTCGAGAGGTCTTCCGCGACACAGCCTTCACCCTATCCGACGTGTCCAAGCAGGCCGCCAAGAAAATCGAGCCGTCCAAAGAGGAAGAAGAAGCCCTCCGACATCCGAACGGGGACTCGAAGCCTCCCCCTTCCAAGGACGACTTCCAGGATGAGGTCGTCGAGGTTTCCCAGGTCGTTGCTGATGGCGTCGCCAAAGTCGCAGATGAAGCCAGCCAGAGCTTAGTGGATCATGTCACCGGCGACGAACAAGAGACCATCGTGCACCGATTGAAAAAGACGATTCTGAATTTGCGCGACCGCAAAGACTACTCTGACTCGGTGTCCACGCTGTCTCTTCTGATCAGACGATATCTTTTGGTTTACTCGCACGCCATCTCCGACACCATCGAAGTTGCGCAGGATGACATCAACACCAACCCCGAGGCGGACCGGGCCCTTAAGAACTTCTGGCTCTTTTTGACCTCTCTCGGTGACCGCAACCATTGGAACGAAGTCGAACGCATGTTCAAGGTTATTATGGAGCACGGCCGGAGTGACCCTGAGTTTGACGAGCTCGTCAGGCAAATCGGCAACTTGCTCCAGGATATGTTGACGGATCCCGACTTTTTCGAACATGCCGAAGACCGCTTCAAGGAGTTGAGGGCCAAGTCAAAAGAGCTTACATCCGAATCATCCGTCAGGGATGATCTTGACGCGTTGCTCGACAAAGTCCAACTGGCCTTGCACTCAGTGCTTGAAGATGCCGACATCAAAAAGGTGCTCAACACCACCCAAAGAATTCTTAAAATCCTGTCGCCTGCCCATCAATACACGAACGGGGAGTTGGTGGCCGACTCTGTCAACGTCTTCATCCCCTTGCTGGTGCAGGCCATACAATACGTGCCAATTCCTCGCTTGGAGGTTTCAGCACCGGCAATTGACCTCCTTTTGGAGAACCTAATTTTGGAACCAGGACGCACCGTCAACAACAGCTCTTTCCTCCCCTACAAGATCAATATATCGACCCAGAATGATGTCGAAATTCGCAAGGCCCGCTTCCGGACGACTTCCACAGTGAAAACGCTGATGCGAATCACCATATCGGGCCTGTCAATTGCCGCGGAGGATCTGGGCTTTTGGCTCCGCCTTCATTCGGGAATATTGAGGCTAGCCGATGCTGGCATCGCTGGATTCCACCTTGATGAGCGGGGGATCGATGTTGCCATTGATGTGGAGGTCGGAAAGGAGCGACTTGAGGACATATTAACTCTTCACAATGTCCGAGTTCGCATCCACCATCTCGATTATACGCTCCGCAAGAGTAAATTCGCCTGCCTCGCTTGGGTGCTGAAGCCGATTATACGACCAATTGTCAAGGCCGCATTGGAAGCCCAGATTGCTGCCAGCATCGGCGAGTTGCTTCATTTCGCTAACAGAGAACTTCTTTTTGCTCGTGAGCGGCTCAGGGCCACCCGCATCGCCGACCCGCAGGACTTGTGGACATTCCTCAAGGCCGTGGCAGCGAGATTGGTGCCTCCGGAGGATCCAGATCTCTACACCCGAGTGGGCGTTGCGCAACCCGGCCGGGGTGTCTTCAAGGGGGTCTATGCCCCCGGCAGTCTCGTCAAAATGTGGAACGAGGAGGCGGCCCTGGCAGGCGACCGAGTGCACGAATATCAGAGAGACGGGTGGCGCAATGCAATCTTTGACATTGGCACTACAACGGTCTGACGTTGCAGTGCTGCTGGCGGGTAAATGGCGCAGTCGCAATCAACCGACGGAAGACTGCAGTTTGTACGAAAAACACCAGGGACAAGACACGGCACGGAGGGCAACGGTATGGAGTCAAAAGCAGCATGTTTTGTGATGTATTCCTAGAGGCGATAACAGGGGAAACAGGACCTTCTACAGAAATGGCAAGTCGTTAAATCATCAAAAAGCATGTGCTTATGGCGCGAAGTGGCGGATGCTTCCGGCAGATGCGCTGCATGCTACGCTGCCAGCAAGCAGTCTGTGTGCTAGCTGTGCAGCTTCCCGAAAGCAACCAGCCGCCGGTGCAATTGTTGTCCCAACCTACCATCGAGACGACTTGTCAGCCTGCAATGCACAGGTCGCTGCCGCCGTTGTGTTCGCTTGACACCTCAATCGAGCAGGAGCATAGTGACACGATCTGTGCCAAGGTCAATTCACTAGAGCTTAAACGGATCTTTGCCTTGAACAAGTTTACGTCTAGAGGGGCTCAGTACAATAGCTTCCCTATTTACTCGGGTTACATGAGTTTAATCAACCGACGTCTACAGCCACAGCCGCGTATCAAGCGCCGGAAACCGTGGAATGCGCGGGCCCAGCAAGAAGGACTCCGTGATGCCATGAGCACATGCCGGTGTTGGCTCGAGTCATCAAGCACTATGCTCCCGACGTCGAAATACCGTTACAACGCCCCTTGCAGTGCGCCACCCCGTTATTGGCGTCGCACAGCGACCGATTGCTGCGGGGCAATCCCGAAACTTACTGGTGCTTGAATTCGGGACGTCTCTTTTGGAGGAAGGCCGACATCCCTTCATTGAAATCGCCAAGGCTAAAAGTCGAGTAGTAAAGAGATTTCTCCATGGTCATCCCGGCGTCCAAGTGGCTATTTTCAACTGTGACGGGGTCAGCGAGTCATAATTACAGGGACCCGCCCCATCGATCCCTAAGTGGAATCCGGAAACCATCCCCCAAACGGAGAAAAGGGAGAGAGAGTGAGTGAACCCACCGGTGAGGACAGCCTGCTTAGCCGTCTTGACGACGGGGCCCGACATGACGGCAATGCGCTCAGCGAGCTTGAGGGCCGCCGGGACGACCTCTGCACGCGGGAACACCTTGTTGACCACGCCCAGTCGCTCGAACTCGGCTCCGCTTGCTGAATCGCCCGTCAGGACGAACTCCATAGCCTAACAGCCGTTAGTTGCAATCTATCTCTAGGGCGCAGTGCGCTAGCTCATTGGAGAGTGAGTCGATAAAGATGAACGGGTCAAACTTTAAGTTGATCTTCGTTCTCGGCTTGACTTACCTTGTGCTTTCCAAGGGCGCGCGCCAGCCGTTGAGTTCCGCCAGCACCCGGGATGGTTCCGATCTTGATCTCAGGGAGGCCGAAGGAGGCGTCCTCAGCGGCATAGATCATGTCGCACTATCGAATGTGATGAGCACAGCACGTACACGCCCAAAGCGACTTTTCTCGCCTAGCAGCAAGACCGTGGGGGGGGCTCATGTCACTTACCGCCAGGGCAATCTCGCAGCCACCGCCCAACTTGAGGCTCGCGCATTAGCCAGGTTTTTCCAAGTTCTGGAGGGAGGAAAAGAAAGCAATTGGACCGGGGGCAGTCGCCTTAGGGCGCCAAAACGGCCTACCGTCCAGCCAAGACGCCAAACGCACGACGACGACGCGGAAAACAACTTACGGCAAATCCGACAACAGCCGCGATGATGGGCTTGGAGAACCTGGCAAAGGCGTCTGTTAGGTCCTTGAGGAAGGCCCTGTTGTGGGCCTCTGCCGTGGAGATCTGCACCAGCTCGTTCAGATCCATTCCGGCTGCACCATAAAACGGATTAGCTAACGTTATGGTGTCCATTAGATTAGATGAAAGGTCCGCCTGCTGGGGCCCCCGTCGAGGATTTTCATGACGTTTCAGAGATTCAGAAACGTCGACGTTCCAACGACGAACGGAGGGCGGGGCCCACCACCGCCTTTGTGTATCACATCCGTGGGGAATCAGATGGAGATGGGATGGCAGTTGCGGTGCCTTTCAGGTTTGACTGCCGTGTGCGGCGCCGCGCCTGTTGGTGATGCGCCTGGATGCACGTGGTAAGGGGGCCCAGGCCAACCTGCGCGTGTTGATTGACAAGCAACTGCAAGAAACAGCAGATGCCGAGGGGAAAAAACGAAGGGGGAGGGGAGGGGGTCGAGATTTCGAACGCATGAGGGGGTGTTTGTCTGTCGCACTAAGACTTCAAGATCCCAAACGGCCAACACGAGAGCTTTTGGGATGCAAGAAATTTTGGGGAAAGAAACATGGACATGTCTCGAGTGCTGAAGCTGGAAGCTGGAAAACTGGACGGAAGACGAAACGTACCGCAAAAGGGTCCATCAGGGCCGCCGGTGATGACTACGGCGCGGACGGCTTCCAAGGCATCGAGATGCACCAGTGTCGCGATAATTTCGCCGATCATGACCTGAGAGAAGGCGTTTCTCTTGGCCGGGCGGTTGAATCGAACGAGGGCGACGCCCTTGTCGGCTTCCACGGTCAACTCGAGCGTTTGCAGGCTGTCCATATTGGAAGAAACCTCGGGATGGCGATAAAGCGGGAGAAAAAAACAAGCAAAAACGTGATGGGCGAAATTGGAGAAATGGAGACAACGGACGGGGGACCGGTTGGGATTGACTTGGAATGAGAGTCAAAAGCGTGGTGAGCACATGGCAAGAGAGACAAAGAAGTTGGACGTTTTCTTCTTGATACTTTTTTATTTTTTCCGTCGTTGCTTCTTTCCCCTCACGAGGTTTTGCTTCTTCACTAACACCGAGCGCGCAGTCCAGGAGGGCCGCCCTGTTATGACCGAATTCGGCCGACCGACGAGGGTGAGGGGAAACAGTGCGTCGCAGGGCCCTTTTCAGGGTCGCATCCGACTGGAGCCTCCAAGAATGCACAGGAGCAGCAGTGCGGATAATCAGAGGGTGAGTTGAGTGCAGTTGGTGAGGGGGAGGGAGGGCGGCCGAACACTTTGAACGGTCAAGACAGGCGTGAGGAGCCGCGAAGATCAGGGTTTACCCCGGCCGGCCGGCGACCGTCGCCCAACCGGGGAGGAGGCGACACCACCTACATCATTTCATCATTCGCATCAGGGACGGGACGTGGGTTGAGAGAAAGTTGTTCGAGACGGAGCACAGCGCAGAGATGACAAGGGGCCGTCAAAGTTCACGCATCGGCTGTGAATCCGCAAGCGCCTGGCAAATCCTCCACGATCGATGGTACGTACTGAAGGGAGCAATCCGTCAAGTAATGGGACTGATTGACAACAACTTTGTAAGCCCCCCCTGACGAACCCTTCTCCCCCCGTCCCCTTACCCCTACTCCCCTGCACCGGGGGATGTTCAAGGGAGCCCCTAAATCCTGACGTCCTGTCCACAAAGTCCCTTGCTACAGTCCAACTTCACGTCGTCCAAGGTCCAGGTCCGCCAGCAACAGCAAGTCCTGAGGAAACAGCTGCCGCATTGGGCGGATCTGGTCCGGATCGACCTCCGTTTTTCCCGCATTTGGAGGTCTCGTCCGGGCCAGCCCCGCCATTCCGCACAGCTGTTCCGCACAACAACTGTTACCGCGGGATGGAGACAGGGCCGCAGGCGCGTTACAACCAAATTTCTGCCCGTTTTGGGGCCCTAAATTCAACCTAGTCGGTTTGGCCTACCACTTGCTCTCTACGGATACCGTGTTATGGTTATGGATACCTGCAGACTAACGGCAAATCTCCAGCACTACTAGGCCTGTATGCGTACATAGTACACGCGCTCGTAAGGGAGGCGTATTCTCGACCGTGCCCCGGTGTGCCCCTTGGCGCTCGGGGCTTTTTCTTGGTGATGGATGCAAAATGCTTCCAGGACTCCTGCTGCTTGCGCCCATCATCCAGCACATCATCCCGTCATGATCCCTGGCTTTTGCGGAGTGCGGCCAAGTATCCGCTCGTCCGTTGCTGCTTTCGTTTACGGTTTGACGGTTCCCAGAAGACGTCCGATTACAAGGCCCCCCCATGGTGTTGTGAGAAAGCTCCTCCGTCCTGCTTGCTACCTACCTAGCTCATCAATACAGGCAGCCCGGTTCTCCACCGCATCTAAAACATTTGTTCTGCACACTGCGTAGTAGGCAGGAACTGAAAGAAGCAATGAGGCCCAGCCCTGATATCCATCCCTCGGCGTCTGGCCAGGGTGTTCTAGAAGCTGCAACCTTGTTCGTTCACGGAGCTCGACGCAGGTTTTTGGCGAATTTGCCAAACGGGATGGAGCTGTGGTTCGGATGACAGGGCTTTTGCACGGCCTTTCGTCTTGGCATCTCGCGAGATGGCCACGCGCTTACCGGTACACACAGACGAGCAAGGCGAGACATGGCAAGGAAGTTGACATGGAGACAACGGGGGCGTGGGCGTGTTGATGGTCTAGACGCAGCAGGCGGATAGGGATATATCTGCCTTGCGGTTCCCACCTCTCCTCGTTCGAGCTATGGTTATCCCTCGCGTCACTGGTGGGCACAATCACTCAAGAGCATCAACTTCTAGCTCTACTAATCATGGTCTCCTCGCGTTCCTTCCACTCGCTGGAAAGCCTCTCCCTGGCGGATCGAGTGCTTTTCAACCAGTTCAGCAGGGGCCCGAGTGATGTGATCCCCTACCACGTCGTCCACCACGCCTTCGAATCCATCGCCGCGGCGCATCCCGACGTCACCGCCGTCCGACACTACGATGGCACGACAATCACATACCGCGAGCTCAACCGCCGCGCCAACATCCTCGCCAACGAGCTGCGGGGCACCCACGGCCTCAGGAAGGGGGACCGCGTCGTGCTCGTCTACTCGCGCTGCATCGAGATGGTCGTCTTCATCCTCGCCGTCCTCAAGGCCGGCGGCCAGTACGTGCCCCTCGACGGCGGCATCATCCCGGAAGATACCCTCGGCTACGACATTGCCGACTCCGGCGCCCCTGTCGTGCTGTGCCTGCCCAAGTTCAGGGAGAAGGTCCTGCGCAGCATACCTGACGACAGGCGAGATGTGGTGAGAGTCGTCGACCTCGACGCGAACAGCTGGCTGTGGAAGCACGGCAACGCGGGCCACCCCGGCGTGATCGTCAAGCCCGAGGACGGCGCCTACGTGATCTACACCTCGGGCACCACCGGCCGGCCCAAGGGCGTGGATGTGAGACACGAGGGCGTTACCAACACCCTTCTAGCGGAGCCGTCGAAGCTGGGCATCCGTGTGGGAAAGAATGTGGCGCAACAGTTGAACGTCGGTTTCGATATGTGTAAGTCAAATGTCTCAAACTCTAAATTTCCACTTTCAGCTTTCGTTGTTTGGCTGACGCGGCACACACACGGATAGGCGCATGGGAGATTCTGGGAACAATGATGAACGGCGGAACCCTGCACATCAGGGGCAGCGGCAACGACCTCTGGACGGACTGCTTGCAGCGCGTCGACACCGTCATCGCGACGCCGTCAGTCGTCCTCAAGCACATGCCCAACCGCGAGGACTTCCCCAATATCAGAACCATCGCCGTTGGCGGCGAGCCCTGCCCGTTGGCGCTCGCCGAACAATGGGCGCCCTACATCAAGTTCTGGAACGTCTGCGGCCCGACCGAGATCAGCATCCTCAATACGGCGCACCTCCACAAGCCCGGCAAGACGCTGTCTATCGGCAAACCCAACCCAAACACCAACGTCTACGTCCTCGACGAGAATGAGAACCCCGTCCCCATCGGCCAGCCGGGTGTCATGTGGGCCGGCGGTCCAGGCGTGTCCAGAGGCTACCTCAACCTGCCCGAGCTAACCTCTCAGAGATATAAGCTGGACAAGTTCACTCAAGACGGGTTAGTCCAGTTCCCTCCCTCCTCCCACCGTCCTGATAACCCGGCCGAGAGAAAGCGCCACTGACACATAAAACTCACAGTCGTATGATGTTCAACACCGGCGACCTGGCCCGCTGGCTGGAGGACGGCAGTCTGGAGCCCCTCGGCCGCAAGGACGACCAGGTCAAGATCTCTGGTTTCCGCGTCGAGCTCGACGGCGTCTCTCGCGCCATTGAGAAGCACTCTGCCGTTACCAAGGGCTGTGCGCTCAAGATAGAGGACCGCCTCTGGGGCTTCTACTCCGCCGCCGCTCCCATCGACGAGGCCGAGCTCAAGACCATCGTCGGCGAGGGTCAGCCTTTCTACGCTGTTCCCACGGTCTGGAAGTATCTTCCGGTTATTGAGCTCACCCCCAACGGCAAGGTCGACAAGCGCGTGCTCCGCGATATCGCTGGCGGCGCCACTTCTTCGCCTCCTCTCCCTCCCATCTCCACCTCCATGTCCACGCCCCAGACCGGCTCCTCCGCCTCCTCCATCAGGACCGAGGTGGCATCGCCAACAAAGAGCGAGTCTGGCTGCACGCTCGTCGACTCTCGCAACTTCACCGTCGTCCCCTCCCGAGGCAGCGACCCAGACCTGGAGAAGACCGCCGCCTTCGTGGAGGAAGAGGCCGAGAAGCAGGAAGACTACGAGCTCCCCTCCAAGAACGGCTTCCATGGCTGGCGCTGGATCCGTCATCGCGGCCTGAACGCCTACCGCAAGCTGTTCGGCGTCATTTTCCTCGCCAACCTGGCCACCTTTGTCTTCCTCCTGTGGGACGCCCGCGAGAACAACTTCTCCCTGCCCCTGAACCACCTCGCCACCGCCGTCGCCGCCAACCTCCTCGGCGCCGTCCTCCTCCGCCAGGATTACGTCGTCAACTTCATCTTCTGGCTGTGCTCCCGCGTCCCCACCTCTGTGCCGCTCTCCATCCGCCGCCACTTCGCCCGCGTCTACCACAACGGCGGCGTCCACTCCGGCTGCGCCGTCTCCGCCACCGTCTGGTGGGTCATCTTCACCGGCGCCGCCACGGGCAACTTCCTCGCCTCGAACCCGCTCCACTCCGTCTCCCTCATCACCCTCGTCCTCACCTACCTCATCCTCCTCCTCCTCCTCGCCATCCTCGTCATGGCATACCCCTCCATCCGTGGCAAGATGCACGACCAGTTCGAGTGGACGCACCGCTTCGCAGGCTGGTCCGCCCTCGCCCTCGTCTGGGCCCACGTCGTCGCCACCGCCGCCTCCTCCGCCTCTCCCACCGCCCCCCTCGGCGCCACCCTCGCAAAGACACCCGCCCTCTACCTCGTCGCCCTCACGACCCTCAGCATCGCCCTCCCCTGGATGCGCCTCCGCCGCGTCAAGGTCGTCCCGGAGCCCCTCTCCAAGCACGCCGTCCGCCTGCACTTCGACTTCACCACCCCGGGCCCCTGCACCTCGCGCGGCGTGCGCATCACCGACCGCCCCATGGTTGAGTGGCACGCCTTCGCCGCCATCCCCGAACCACACGGCCCGGGATTCTCCATCGTCGTCTCCAAGGCCGGCGACTGGACCAAGCGCATCATCGAGAACCCGCCCACCTCCATCTGGACCCGCGGCACCCCGGCCTCGGGCGTCCTCGCCGTCGCGCCCCTCTTCAAGAAGATGGTCCTCGTCGCCACCGGCTCCGGCATCGGGCCCTGCCTGCCCGTCCTCATGGAGCGCCGCGTCCCCGCGCGCGTCGTGTGGTCCACCAAGAACCCGCTCAAGACGTACGGCCAGGGCATCATGGACACCATCCTCAAGGCGGACCCGGACGCGCTCATCTGGGACACGGACCAGCTCGGCCGCCCCAACCTCGTGCAGCTCGCGTACAATGTGTACAAGGAGAGCGGCGCCGAGTGCGTCGCGATCATCTCGAACGGGCCCACGACGAATAAGTTTGTGTACCAGATGGAGAGCAGAGGTATTCCTGCGTTTGGACCCATTTGGGATTCTTAAGCGTCCTTGGGTTGGGAAGTTTCTTTGGGGTTATGGTATTTATGTGTGTTGAAGCATTGCGGTTGGGGGGCTGGCTTTCTTGAGCGAAAATTGCTGCTGGTCTTTGTCCATATTTTCTTGTGTCTATTTTTTACTTTTTTCTCCGTCCTCGGGATTGGAAGGGTTATACCATCTACGACTGTCACTATTGTGTATAAAAGTACTAGTGCTGTGCGGGCTACATCGGGATATGTAGTTCGGACTAAATCTATAAGATTCATCATAGCTTTTGTCTGCCTTGAAGTCTGTTGTGTCATCCGTCTAATTGAACTGACATACCGCTGCCCACTGAATGCAATCTTCATGGACGGCTAGGCGTATAATTGGATGCAGAGACATTCGAGATAGACGCAGGCATACGCAGGAAGAAGTGGAGACTGGAAAAGTCTCGGTATCAAGAGCTCCGGTCAATGAAGGCCTGGGCGGAGTGCGAACATAGCAAGTAAAGAGAGACGGACAGAACCCAGCTGAGTTGTTGAAACGTCACTAGGTCACAGCTCTACACTGTAGACAACGACCATGTTCAGGATTCTTGCCATAATAGGCAGATAAGAAGACGAAAAAGTTCAAGGAAAGCAGCTCGCCACGTTACCTGACATGCCGCCAACGAGACAGCAACCCACCAAATATGTAGACGCTACGAATCGAGCCGTAGCCGGCTTGGAAGCTCCTCTGCACCGGCGCCAAACGAAATTTGTTACGATAACACTCCGACGCTGAAACCCCCTACTTGGTGGGCTTGAAACTTCCTCAACAATGCCCCCCAACGCAATGTGTTGTGAGGAATCGACGAGAACAGTCCTCGGCCTTGGCCGTTCAAGCGTTTCTTGTGTTGTTCCTTCTCAAGCGGCGACTCTTTCAGGATATTGTTGTATCGCCGCTATAATTTTTGACTTTGGATTCTTGAACCGCCCGGGGCAGGGCTTGACGATTCCTTTGTCCTTTAGAGTTGCACATCAATATTAGAGGTTCCTCCTGCCGTGACAGTATACTTGCCGGTGATTGTAGGTGGTGGAAGCTTCGTTTTGGAGTCGTCGTTGTGCTTGTTGTCATTCTAGTTCTCGACGTCAGAGCCAGGCTCGGATCGCTTGCTTGGGCATGTGTCGTGTAGGGCAAGCCTCGGATCGTCGGCGGCGCTTTCAAACAGTTTGCTGCAGGATGTCAGATAGGGGGGAGCTCCCAGGGCGAAAGGAAATGTTCCGGCTACATACTTGCCTATCGATGCTGCCTTGGGACAGTTGGTATTCAAAGCCGAGAAGCCTCTCCTCTCCTGAGAAAGCCCAGAGACAACCACGTTCAGCCTAACTTGCCTTAGTCTGCAGATGCGTCCGGTATCCCATGGCCATACCAAGAGGCGCTCTCGGATGCTGAGGTTTCCGGAAGGAGATCACCGTCGCAACTTGACACAGTGACTAGAAACAAGACGTCTCTGAAGGATTGTGTTCGTTCCCAGCATCATTTATGGCAGAAAGCCTTCATATCTTGCAGTTTTGACATCATTGGGAACCCGAAAGGCGATTCGTTGTGCGTCACCTCGGCAAGACTCAACACCGTTATCTATGGCAGTCATACGACCAGCTCGGTCCGATCGACACCGGGGTTTACACCGCCTTGTACGGGCAGTTGTGACTGGGAAAAGATAGCGCACGACATTACTCAAAGCAAAACGGCACTGCAGAGCACGATAAGGCCTGAATACGGTGTTTCCTCGGATTGCTCATGAATCTATTCGTTGGATTGGCTAGACGGATACACACGTTTTCGATTGGATGGCCAAAATGCAACCTCGTCTAGGATCGTCGTCGTTTCGCAGTACACTGGCAGTCCTGAGGCTATCGTGTGGGGATTGGGTCTGTCGGATTTCGGAACCGGTAGGTCTTGTTTCTCTCACCGCCACGCCGGTCGAAGACTGTTCTCAAGTATCCCATGGTCATTTCTGACGGCGGTAACTTCCTTTTACTTCTGTTTCTGGAGAAGACAGTCTCAGGAAGGGCATTGGTCCCAGGCCTTTTGTCTTTTAGAACTCTATCACCCTTGATTGAACTCTCTCAAGCGGTTCATGACAGGCTGCACCCTCCACACGATACGAACCGGAACTATGTAAATACGAAAAAAGAACCTGTTCACCTCATGGGCGGAAACCGTTGTGACAACTTTGAGGCATCGGTGTGGGGTTGATTGCGTCTGCCTGGCCGAAAATGATGCCCCCGTGCGAGCCAACAGCAACCTACCTGGGCACTAAGGTTGGAAATGTCACCTTGAACTCTGTCAGGAGTTCAATAACCGATTGCAGTATTGATATTTAGATTCTCCTAAAGGCACAGCACCGATTCAACGTTACCAGCTGCACGTTATCATTCGAACTAGTGACTGTCCCATAATTCAAGCCGTATGATCGACAGATCAACGATCAACCCAACATGCATGGCGACCTTACCATTCACAGCCACACGGGTTTCCATCGGCGGCGTGGCCGTTGGCTTCGAATGTTTTACCCAAACGGATCTCGCCGCGACGGGGGCCAGGCAATGTCAAGATCAAGTATCCAAGTCAGACCACAGACTCTTGCGCCCATCCCGAATCCCAACGCAGTGTGGTAAAACCCTACGAGGCGATAGCTGTGTCGGCTGAACTACGCAAATTCTTCCGGAAGCTCATCCTGCCGATCGTTCGGAAAAGCAAACGCGAACTGCTGATCCCATGTAGGCATAAGCTCCATACATCAGTTCACGAATGACAGTCGTATTATTCGCATTAGGCCCGAGCGGAGACAGCGTAGGGAGGGATGCACGCCTTGTTGCTGACGTACGTCCTTCTCCCGCGTCTCCCACGGAATCCTGACGGGCGATTGCATCCCAACTTGTGAAACAAGTTTGTGGATGGTGGTCTTTGGTTTTTCTGATGCAGTTTTGAGAGCTTTTCCTGTTTCCTCTCCCCCCCTCCAGCGGCCCATGCACCTACAGCCCGCAGCACACCACCACCAAGCGCCACATCCAATCCACATCCTCCACTCCATGACATATGTCAAATGGGAACAATGACAGATCATCGAACACGTTTGATCCCAGGCTGAGGCGAAAAAAAACAATAACCATGATGCGCGCGGGCGCGGGTACGCGGAGCGGAATGCACAGCCCGGAAAGTTTCGAGAGTCAGTCTCGTTGCCTGTCAAAATAACCACGCCGTACGCGTACAGCTGTAACAGCTTGTCTTGCTTCACCCTTTTTTGTTTTTCTCGTATCCGTCTTTTTTTCGCGGAAAATCTCCTAAACAAAAATTTTCTCTTCGTCGTGTCATTACACGCCAAACCCATCTGGCTAGTCCTCTTGTACTGATCTAATCTCCCTAATCTCATCCTTTCACATGCCATCTTTTCTTTCCTTCATCCTCCCTAATCGCATCCGTTCGACTTTCCCGCACCGATTGATTCTTTGACTTGTTGCGCTCGACGCTTGAACATCGCATTTCTTTCAATATGCCTTCGCTTTCGGCTCAAGTTATGCTTGAGCCCCCCAAGAAGGCTCGGAAACCGGCCAGTCTGGCGATTGCGGAATATGACAGGGCTGGGAACCTGAAAGCCAAGTTTATCGAGTCGGCTCCGCGCGCCGGACCTGCTCGAGTCGATATCCTGGTAAGCTTAGAAAGAAAAACAAAAAAGCTTCCATCACCACACCCCTGATCCTTACCTCACCAACAGAGTTGCGCGATGCATGTGATTAACGGTTCTACTGTGCAGCTTCCTACAATACGAAAGAAGCCTTGGAGAAAGGTGCTTGACATCTTCCTGCCGGATGGCTATCCTCACAGCGTGACGGATGACTATGCCGCCTACCAGATTTACGTATGTTGATTCCCCTTCCGATTTTAGATGGCAGCTGCTCACTAGCATTTAGGACTCGTTCCAGGCGTTCGCCGGGACGATAGCCGGCATGATATCTTCACGTGCCGTATGGGAAGGTAAGCAGCTGTGAACGTCATCGACGGCTAAACCTGCCCCTCGATCTTTGGATGAAGACCAGTCCAAGTGATCCACTTACTAGTAGGATGGACGCTAACCCATCGGATAGGTATGGGAGTTGGTGACTCTATGGCTTCGCCAATCGGCGCTATGATGATACAGGTGATTCGCGAGTCGATGGGTAGACTCGGAACCATTGCCTTCGCTCACTTGATGGGGACATCTATAGAGGCTGAGTGCAAGGCCTATCGCATGGCTTCCGATGTGCTGTGCAGCATTGCCTTCATCTTGGATTGTCTCTCGCCGCTGTTCCCGAGAAGCATCAGATTTCTAATTCTGTGCTGCTCAAGTATCTTGTTTGCGGCGAGTGGTGTTGCTGGAAACGCATCAAAGAGCAGTCTGAGCGGGCACTTTGCGAAGTGGAACAATCTTGGGGAACTCAACGCTGTAAGCCAATTGCTCCCGCATTTTTCGTCTCTGGCTAATACTATACAGAAAGACGCAAGTCAAGAAACGGCAATTTCGTTGATGGGCATGCTCGTGAGTTGCAGAAATTCATGCATAGCAGCAGCATTTTCTGACTTCATCAACAGACTGGCACTCTGGTGGTTTCTTGCCTAACAACACCAACCACTACCTGGACAACACTCTTCATTCTGATCGCCATCTACCTATTCCTCAATTGGAAGGGTGTCAGAGCCGTCAAATCCCGTTCACTGAACCGACAAAGGGCGAACATTGCATTTTCTGCACTGCTATCCAAAGATCAGGTTCTTACGCCCGGAAAGATTTCCGAAAAGGAGCTGATCTTCGAGAGACGCGGTGGCGAGGTTTTCCGATGGAACGCTGACACAATCCTGGGCCATTGCAAATTCGGGGTGCCACTGGAGTCTATGCTCCAGGCTTTGGCGAATGGCCAACAGAACATGAGGTCTTTTCAACTTCCGACGGTGGACCTATCCAACCTCATGGAGCTTTTCGAGAATCAGCAGTATATCATGTGGTGCCAAATATCCGAGGCGACAAATCACGATGCGGCATCCCGGATCAAGGTGTTGGTCGTGTTGAAGAATGGCGTTTCCGCCAAGTCGCAACTGAAAGCTTGGTTCCACGGTCTTTTGCTCGCTGAGCGGCTGCACGGTCTGAAGACACCCGAACTGAGGCGAGCTCAGCTGGGCCAGCACATCATGCTGGGACACATTCAGGCGACCATGGCCCTAGCCGACGAGAAATACGAAGGATACGCCAGGAGGTTGTCGGCTGCCGGCTGGAATCTGGAGGTTGCCGTGCTGGAAACCAGATCGGGATCTCGGATAATGCGAGAAGTTGATGATGAGGACACCCATTGAGTTTATGCAACGTTCCGAAAAGGGACAATCTAGATAGATACCTTACAGACAATGTTAGTCTTTCTTGGTCTGAAGATGACGAAAAAAGCACCGTGACGTCTAGCTTTGAGCTTGATTCAATCTCAAGTCATGTCAAACCGTTCTAGCGTGTGGTCGGTTTCTTGTCAAAACCAACCCATCAGGCCAGCAATGCTATGTTGCGCGATCGTTCGCCGATGCATCTGAAGATTCAAAGGCCGTTCGAGTCAATAAGCTTGATTCAATCAGCAGACCAAACCGTGATTGTGCCGGCTGCCGCATAAGAGTAAAGGTTGCGATGCGTTCGAAAGATCTCCCACATGGTCCACCCAGACTCTCTGCGCGAACGCCACGTGGGGTAGAGGAGGTGTGCTGTGGGAGTATCAAACACTGACAAACTGGCGCGCAACCCACACCGATCAACGCGGCCCGGGCAACTGCCGCCAATGTTGACATGCTTTTTTGTGATGTGGCATTATTTCAAATTGCCTGAACATGATGTGGTCATCTACTTGACGCCTGAATGAAGCATTTGCGCGCCGTGCACTGCTCTGGAGCAGAGGCTGTGCTCTCTTCGCTTTCGCGTTGTCTCTGTTGTTCTTTTTCCGCTGGGCAGAATCGCTGATCGCTGATAAGGAGAAGCTTTGGACACAATTTCGCTATCGGTAATTTGATCTTCGCCCCGTCCCGTGCTGCAATGTTCTAGAGTCCCGACACTCCGGCCTTAACTCCATGAACACCCAAGTTTCCCCCTTAAACATAGCCATTCGAACTAGAGCTTGGCGCCAATGCGCGCCATTGCGGTGCCCGTGCTGCTCTCCGTCAACATGCCACCCGGCAGGGTTGGAAAAAATACTACTAGTATTTAGTATTAGTCTAGTCTAGTATTAGTAAGTCTAGTACTAGTAGGGTAAAATTTATACTAGTCTAGTATTAGTATTACTAGTTAAATACTAGCCTAGTATTAGTATACTAGTAGTATACTAATTAGTATAAAATATACTATTTATAGTAACTTTTTTACTATAAATAGAATATATAATTATATTATTCTAAAAATTCTAAAAAAATTCTAAAAAATATTATTAAGTTATTTATAATAGTATATATACTATTAACTAATATTAATAGTATTAATTCTTTTAGTTTCTTTAGTATTCTTTTAGTTACTATTACTTTCTATAAGTTTCTAGAAGCTTCTATAATATACTATTAATAGTAACTTTAACTATAGCTATAATAAAGCTATTATATAAGTAAATATATACTTATATATTAATAATCTATTAGTAATATTATATTAATAATAAAATTCTAATAGTTTCTATATACTTCTTTATCTTTCTAGAAACTTCTACTTAGTAATACTATATTATTAATATTAATAATACTTATTTAGCTATTAATAATACTTAATTATATATTATTAATACTAATAGAGTATTATTAATATTTTAGAAACTAATAGAAAGTAATAGAATTTCTAGCTAACTATAAAACTAACGCTCCTCTCCTCTTTAGACTCTTTTTTTTCTTTCTCTTTTTATACTAATAAGTATAACTATACTATTAACACCTTTTATTATAACCTCTTTAAAGTATTATTTATATTCTTATAAAAGAAATATTCTTTTATAATAGATTCTTTTATTATAGATTCACCTAGCAGGGCTTCTAGCCCCCCTCTTACTCAATCTACTACTAATATTAGTAGTACTACTAACCTTACTAGTAGTAAATTTAAGGACTCTTTATATAATAAAGAAGACTATAAATTAGAAGCTAATAAAGCTTATATCTTTAAAAATAAGTTATTTATTAGGTCTCTTTTACTTATTAATTATAATAAGGAAAGAGAAATAAAAATAACTTATACTATATAAGTAAATATTTTATTATATATATATATATATATATATATTTATATAGTAATAACTTATTTTTATATAAGTTATTACTATATAAGTAAATATATTTATATATTATTTAATTATATTAATACTAATATAATTATAGGTGTAATAAAAGCTAGAATATAAAGATAGAAGGTTTTTAGACTTCTAACTTTACTAAACACTATAAAACCTCTCACCTTACTATTGCTTATAATAAAAAGTTAGAAAAAAATCTTAAAAAAAGTAAGTATTTATTTATAAATATTATTATTATATTTATATTAACTTTATATTATAGAAATAGATATAGTATTAAGAGAGAATCCTTTTTCTATTATAGAAAGTAGAAAAAGGCCTCGAACTAGTACTATTATAGAGTTTATAGAAGAAGAGGCTTCTTTAAAGATTTTAAATCTAATAATAGAAAATAATTTATCTTTTTCTATATTAGATTCTAAATCTTTTAAAGACTTATTAAATTATTATAATAAGTAAGTAAATTCTTTATATATAAATATATTTATATATATATTAATATATATATAGGTCTAATCCTATTCTAAATAGGCATAAAATTAAGGATTTACTTAATATTACCTATAGTAGATTTTTATCTATTATAGATAAAGAAATCCTAGAAAATATTAGAAGTTTAGGAAAATTTTCCTTAACTTTAGATATATGGACTTCTAAGCCTTAAGATGCCTATTTAGGCATAATACTTAGCTATATTAATAGCGATTTTAAGCTTATATATAAGCTTATAGGTAAGTAAATACCCTTTATATATATAAATATATATATAATACTAATATATATATATATATAGTGTTTAAAGACCTTAAAGAAGCTTATACTAGTCTTTATTTATATAAAGAGGTTTTAGATTCTCTTAATAAGTATAGTAATCTAAAGTTAGATTCTATCTTTAGGTAAGTAAATATTATATCTTTTAAAAGTATATATACTAATTATAATATAGTATTACTAGAGATAATACATCTAATAATAATATGTTTTTAGATTCTTTTAAAGATAATTATAAGTTATCTTTAAATAAAGAATTTAATAACAATATTAGATATATTACCTATATTATTAATATAGTAATATAAGATATATTAAAAGATTTTATATCTAATAGTACTATAAAAGAAAGATTATTAGATTATACTAATAGAAATATTAATATAATTAATAATAATCTAGTAGTAGAAGATAATAATCTCTCTATAGAAGAAAATCTATTAAGTAGTAAGTATTATATTTAATTATTTTATTATATATATATTTATATATATTTATATACTAATAGTTTTATAGGTTTAATTAACTACATGCGCAAAATCTGCATTATAGTTAAATATACTAGCAAGATAAAAAGATTATTTTTAGAAGGTATAAATAGAGCTAAAAGATTAAGCTCTTTACTTTCTAACTATAAAAAAAGAGTTATACCTATAGGTAAGTATTTCTTTTATAATATATACTTATTAAATATATACTAATAATATTATAGATAATTCTACTAGGTAGAATTCTACTTATAATATAATAAATACTACTCTAGAGTTAAGAGAACCTTTAGAGTATATTTTTACTTATACTAGTAATAAAGAGTTTAAAAAGCTCTTTTTTACTAAAAGTAAATTTAAAGCTTTAGAAGATTTAAAATCTATATTTAAGATCTTTTTAAAGCCTTCTATTTGCTTATAATCTTAGCTTTATATTAACTTAAATAAAAGCTTTTTATATATTTATAAAATCTATAAAAAGCTTAATAAGTTAATATTAAAGTTTAGAGAGATAAAAACTAGACTACCTAAATTAATAAGTATTTAATATTAATCTATATATATACTTATATACTAATATCTTATAGGCTGCTTATTATACTATCTTATTAGATAGTTTAACTATAAGAGTAGTTAAACTATCTACTTATTTTAATAAGAAGCTAACTGCTTCTAATATTAATAAGTATAAGCTTTATATATTAGGAATAATTTTAGATCTTAGAATTAAACTATTATATTTTAAATATAATAGTTTATTATATTATTATTATAATATAGAAGCTGATATTATTAATATATTAAAAGAAGAATTTAAACTATAAGTTTATATATTTATATATATTATTAAGTATATACTAACTATATTTAAGGTTAAAAAAGAGAAAAAAGAAGTTAAATCTAATAAAGAAATATTAAATAATAATATTATTAATAATTTAAATTTAGAAAATAAGTTCTATATTAGAACAGAAAATATAGAACTAAAGTATATTACTTATTTTAGAAAGCTTAATGCTCATCTAAATATAAGTTATCTAATCTATATAATAGTTATTAATATTATACTAACTATAATAGATAAATCTTTTAGTATATTAGAAGAATAATTCTACTATTTTTTCTATTTTAGCTATTATAGCTAGAAGATACTTAGGAATTCCTTTTACTTCAGCTCTAATAGAAAGAGTTTTTTCTATTTCTAGTAATATTATTACTAGAAATAGAAATAAATTACATCCTTCTACTATAAAAAGATTAATTCTTTTAAAGTATTAGAAAATAGATTCTTTAAAGGAATTAGAAGAAGTATATAATATTATAGAAGCAGAGAATATAGGAGAAGAAGAAGAGGAAGAGGAATAAGTATATTATATATATAGGTTTTACTTAAGTTATATTTAATAGGAATTTTCTAAGCTTTTTTAATATATTTTATTAATATTCTTTTTTATATACTTTTTTCTAAAATTTAAAAAAATATTTTTAAAGAATAATATTATCTTAAATATAAATAATATCTCTAAGTCTAACTTAAGTACCCCTGAACAATCTAGCCAATTAGAGGCTAGGATTAATAACTTTACTATTAATTACTTTATTTTATTTACTTTAATACATAACGTTAAACGTTAACGCATAAGCAATTATAAGTAAACGTCTAAGTTAAAACTAACTTTTAAGTACCCCCAAATAATTCAGCTAATTAGAAGCAAGGAATATTAAGTACCCTTTAATTATTCTTTAATTAATATAGTTATTAGTTATTAAATAATAATAATTAAGCCTTTTTTTAATTCTTTTAATATTACTCTTTATAAAAAAAGACTATTTAATACTTTAACTAGTAATATATAAGTATATATTAAATTTATACTAATTATATATACTATAAACTAATATTAATATATATAAATAGCTTACCTTTTAGTATATATAGCTTATTTAATTAAAAAAGAATTTTTTTTATTTAATTACTAATTAGTATACTAGTACTAAGCTAGTATAGTACTAGTATAGGCTATACTATACTAGTCTAGTATTAGTAGACCCCCCTACTAGACTAGCCTAGTATTAGTATAGCCCATACTAGACTAGACTAGACTAATTTCCAACCCTGCCACCCGGTGACCCGACTCGTTCCGGGTGTCAGTTTGCCTTGGGGGCCCGGAGCTTGAATAATGAAAAAAATAAGGGGACCTGGGGGAGCCCCGCTCGTATTGAATTGCGGGACCGAAGTCTCCAAATGCGAACCCGAGGGGGGAAAACGCAGAGGCCATGACGACTCGCACCAGACGCACACGCATTAGACTTCTGGAACGGCTGATGTATGAGACACGTGATGGCGCTGACAACGTCCCAATGCCTTCTTGGACCCCTTCTGGGCAGTGCTCAGCTGTGATTGGCCCCTGTCTCAATCTCGGGTTCGAGTGCGCTTGTTGAGACGGTGCTGTGCATACCTTATTGTGTGGGAGCGCAAGCCACCGTGGCGGCGCCGTACTCGTAAACGCGATCCATGAAATTGCCTATCTGGTCCATGCCTCATGAATCTTGCGCTTGGATATATAGGGGGCCGAGTCCGTCCGCCAACGCTCATCATGAGATGTCATGCAAACCACTAGACCTCTGATTTCTTTAGCCTTCTTCTTTTCCGCGCCACGATGACGAAACAAGTTGATCTTCCCGTTCGTCCGACAGTCATCCAGAGGACCAAATCACAGCTTCGTCGTCGCGGTGATCGCACACAAAACCCGGTGCAACTGCAGGCATTTGAATGGAACCTCCCAGCCGATCATTCCCATTGGAAGCGTTTGAGATTAGCACTCCCAAGTCTAAAGGCTGTTGGTGTCAACAGCCTGTGGCTTCCTCCAGGAAGCAAGGCCAAGGATCCGGAGAGCAATGGCTACGACATCTACGATGCGTGGGACCTGGGAGAGTTTGATCAGAAGGGCTCAGTACCTACGAAATGGGGCACGAAGGAGGACCTGATGGCGCTGGCTGCCGAAAGCAACAAGAACGGCATCGGACTGGTGTGGGACGCGATTCACAACCATCGCGCTTATGCGGATGAGACTGAGATGGTCAAGGTCGTGGAAGTTGACCCCAGAGGTAAGGCGCACGCACGACTCATGTGCACCAGGATGCCATGCTAAACTTTGTTTCTAGATAGACGGATAGACATCACAGACACGTATGAAATTGAGGCATGGACGAAATTCAACTACAAGGCCAGAGGCGGCAAGTACAGCACATTCACATACAACAAGACGCATTTCAACGGCACCGACTGGAACCAGCAGAACAGCAAGAGATCAATCTACCGATATGTTGAGGATGGAAAGAACTGGCACCAAGACGTCGGCACCAGCCAGGGCAACGCGGATTACCTCATGTTGGAGAACCTCGACTACACCAACCCCGAAGTTGTCAAGGAGTCAACAGAGTGGGGCCGATGGATCGTAGACGAGCTTGGTCTGAGAGGCTTCCGCGTGGATGCGGTGCAACACATCTCATGGAACTTCATCAATGAGTGGACGAGGTACCTGAAGAAGACCAGCAGGCAAGACCTGATGTTTGTCGGCGAGTTCTGGCACGGCGACGTTCGGGTGTTGACGAACTGGATGGACAACATGCATTCGTTCTTCAGCCTGTATGACGTCCCGCTGATGTACCACATCGCGAGACTGTCGTGGCATGAGGACCACGACTTGAGGGAGGTCTTCAAGAACACTTTGGTTGAGCAACGTCCCAATAACGCAGTGGTATGTATCTCATCCGGGAGTGTCAGCCAATTACATCCAGCTGACGTACTTCCAGACTTTTATTCGCAATCATGATACCCAGCGTGGCCAAGCTATGGACACGCCTATTTCAGCAGCATTCATGCCCCTCGCCTATTCTCTCATTCTCCTGCGACGAGACGGACACCCCTGCGTCTTCTTTGGCGATCTCTACGGCACCGGCCTTCCCCACCTTGAGCCTTCTGTACCGGACCTCCCGAATCTGCTCTTGGCCAGGAAGCTCTACGCCTACGGCAAGCAGAAAGACTACTTTGACAAGCACGACTGCATCGGCTGGGTGAGACAGGGAACTGAGGAGAGGCCCGATGGTCTTGCCGTTGTCATGAGCTGGACCCAATCTCCCGAGGCCGAGTCCCAGATTTGCATGCAGGTTGGACGCGAGCATGCTGGGGAGGTATGGACAGACGTTATGGGTCTGGAGACTGCCAATGTCATGATTGATGAGAATGGCCTGGGACTCTTCCCCTGCCAACGAAACAGCATGGCATGCTTCGTTAACAAGGACGCTAAGGGGAGGAAGAGGTTTCCTGTTCGTTTCGACACTGACTTCAACGGCCTGCTCAGCTAGAATGACAGCGTTGTGTGAACATGTTGTACTTTATTTGTGGCCAATGCGAGTGGGCTCACATTCGGGTTTATAGATAGGGATCGGCGTACGGTTGAGATTATATAGCGAGGCATACCATAGCGAAAACTCACAAGAAACCTTTACTACTTGATTCCACGGCCAGCGGGCACCCAAGACGAATTCTACAGAACATCATGTGGGATCATCAGAGAGGATGATAAACATAGCGTGGGGTGAAATAAATTGTATTACTGGGATTGGCGCGTGGACCAAACTCCCAGACCCTGTCGTCCCTTGCCGACTCATTGATAATAACTGCCCATAGCCCACATAGAATGATCGTCTATGTGCTTGAACTTTTCCCACTGGAACATCATCTCGCTCTTCGCGTTTTGAACTTCGTCCTGATCAGTGATGATTCCGACCTTGAAGAATAAGTCCATCTGCTCGGCAACCCATTTCTTGCACCCCTGTCCCTTGTTGTCGAAGTCATACTTTTCCCTCCCATGTTCAACAATTGTGTTGACAAAATTGCTGACCTTCAGCGGCTGTCGAGTAGTAAGCCGGCAAATGCATTGGGCCCGGCTGAATTGTCGATCTTCCAAAAGGCTGATGACGATGTTTGCTTTGGAGCCATCGCCTCCACCGCCGGCTGGGGTTCCGCTAGGCGTGCAGTCGAGCTGTATCAGACGCCAGGCATCAGGGTCGAGATGATTCGGTGTAACGGTCAAGTAGAATGTCCAGTGATTGCCGCCGTTAGCGAGAGGCTCGTGGGCGACCGCGCTTGCCTCCAAGACTGAGAGGGAGAAGATGTGTTCTCGATCCTTCTTTGGAATACACTGCACTGCCTCGAATTTCGGTGATTGGAAAGCCCAAAACTGCTGGGTTGAAGCAGGTTCAGAGGTTACTGAAGGCATCGCAGAGGAATCATTAGTCGAACTTGGCTCGACACGGGCGCTCTGGGTCATCGAAGTCATTCTGTGAAGCTAGAACCTTGCTTGTTGTACGCAGACTTCGAAGAGAAAGATTTTCAGATCGTAAGGCTTCGTTGATACTAACAAGATGGTTTTGCATGAAGGAGGGTAGAACGGCCACGAAGCTCGTTAACAGGCAGCACTTAAGAATGTGAAGGGGTACTGGCTCGCCGCACCACTTACTTAAGTAACCGCTCGTTGACATGCAACAACATCCGGACAGGTTTAAGTGGGTATGGCTAGGCAGCAGGCTGGGAAATCTTTCCTTTGACCATGAGAACCGGCCAACACGACGTGACATCGGCTATGTTGCCGCGCGCTACCAAGACCAACCAAAGACCTAACCAACACAACCCCATCGACATTCATTATTTAGCCAATCGCAGCAAGAGATCATGCAAGCCACGTCGAATCTCTACTTCTCACTCAGTTTTATATGACCTTCGATGGTCGCATCTCTATTTGCTTTTGACCAAAGTCCACATGCGCATTTTCGTCGCTGCCACCCCGAACCAAGATCGTCCGATGGCGTCGGACGCCAGACCTGGAGAATCTCAGACTGATACCGATAAGTCGAATCAAATGGAAGACATATCATATCCGCTGGACGACGTGGAGTTTGACTCGGTCTCTGACGAGCAACTTGGTCGTCTTTTCCAAACGGCACCCGTCTTATACCAAGCTGGCAGTAACAAGATTGTGCGAATCTCTCAGAGTCTCGTTTTGAAAGGCGATGGCACAGTCTCCAAAGGCGAGGGTGAAACTCAGCGCTTCGCTGCAGTCCATGGATTCCCAGTTCCCACGGTCCATCGGGTCTTCTCCCTGTTCGGGCTGTACCCCGACTGGCCAGAGGAACAAAGCTGGTTCATAGTCATGGATTTTGTGCCAGGAGTTTCTCTTGAGAAGGCATGGCCAGAGCTCAACACCGACACGCGCGAATCCGTGGCAGTCAAGGTCGCCGAGATGATCGATCGGATGCAGTCTCTCAAAGTTAGCGACATGCCCCCTGGCCCCGTGGACTATGAAGGTGATGAGCCCTGGCGAGGTCCCTATTTCACCGCATACGGTATCGGGCCTTTTCCGACCCTTCAAGATATGGAAGACTGGTATAACCATAAACTGGACGTTTGCATACGACTCAAGAGAACGAGCAATGAGACCCAAAGATTCTCCTTCACGGATGTTGTCCTGACTCATCAAGACATTGCACCTCGAAATCTCATCCTACGTGAAGAAAACCAGGACCTGTGCCTCGTCGACTTTGGATTCGGAGGTATATATCCGACAGGATTCGAACAAGCGGCTTTGGCGAGGCAGGCAGTTGGGCAATGGGATGTGGAATTTCGAGAAATGGTCTTGCAGAAGCTAACTTATCGAGGAGAAAAGGAACTGAAACAGCTGAGGGCTATTATGTACGGACTGACAACGGGCGTATTGTTGTAGCTGTCAATTGTACGCAGCGTTGTCATCGAGGATGTGAGGTTGCTTTTCAACGGAGGAAATGTATTGCATGATTGCGCGGCAGCCCTACCATATACTTCCGTGCTTCAAATAGCATGGAAACACCGAGGCGTTTAAGAGTAGGCCTTTGCTATCAACCTTGCATGTTTTCGGTACAATACCATTACAGTATTGCGATACCTGGATATAATTAGTGACGTGAGGACAATTTCAGACCGTCTTTGGTTTGATGATGATGATACTCGCCTTTTGATTTGTTGTCTTCGTCCATCCTCATGACTGCGTGTATCCTGGGACATATCCCGATAGCCGTACGATCAAAAGGCCTACCCGGTGGGAAGAATCTGTGCTCTGAGTCTAATCAAACTGAGGGAAAAAAAGAAACATTATATCCAAATTCTGTAGGGCTGGTGCTGCTTACTGATCATACGCAGTGTTGATCAAAATATCTTAGGATGCTTTACCCAATAATCTAGGATATACGATGCGGTCAGCCCGGCTTATGCGAGCTGACCTTGGTATCCTTCCCACATATGCCTCTGCTTACGACTTCGATATTCTCAAATACGGAACATAAGCAAAACTTCTTTGCCTTGTAGCCTCTGTTCTTTTCAAGAAAATAGGAAATGCTACTGTTTGGGCAGTCGTGAAATCTTGACTTGTCGTGGATCACAGCCGAGGTACAAGTCATAAGACCAATTCAATTAGCTACGGTTGGCTTTCTTGAATTCGACCTTTTGAAGCGGCCTTACCACCATCATCAACGTTGCCAACGTCAGCTTGACAGCTGGTCGCAACCCAGTCGCTAACTGCCAAGACTCCTCGACCCCTGTTGTCTGACCCCTGCCAGTCTTCTCGCATAGCCCCAATTCCCACCCGCTCTCCATTATCAGAGGCCAATAAAGCCACGGAGACCCACAGCAGGACCTGGAGACTAGAAAAGGGGGCACTTTTGACCCCTTCACTGAGCACCATCCTGCCGTTATCGAAACAATGCCCCGGAAAGGAAGCCGCAAAGTGAGAACGGGCTGCTTAACTTGCAAGTGAGTAACATCACTCCATTGCCTCAAATCGCGTGTCATCCAGTGAACTTGCACCTAACACGGCTACGTTCAGGGCTCGGAAGATAAAATGCGACGAGACAAAGCCGGTCTGCGTGAAATGTTCCGCGACCGGCCGGAATTGCGACGGCTACAAGGCGCTGACCCCGGCACGCCCGGCCAGACCGCAGCAGCTTTGCCTGGCGAAGTCCCCGGACGAGTTTTCGGGTTCTCTAAACGGAGCGGATTACAGGGCCATGCAGTTCTTCTCTGAGATGGTAGGCCCAAACCTGCCCGGCGCTACCGACCCGTATTTCTGGACGGACCTCGTCATGCAGTTCACCAGGTTCGAGCCGGCGGTAAAACACTCCGTGCTTGCCATTAGCGCATTATATGAAGATGTCACCATGACGAGTGCGGATGCGAATAGGAGCTCCCAGACTCGATGTCTGCGTGATAACAACCTCGCATTAGCTCATTATAACATTGCGATAAAGCATCTGCTGGTCATGGAGAACAAGGGGCTGGTGGTACTTGTCTGCCTCTTGTTCATCTGTATCGAGATCTTACAGTCGAACCGCAAAGCTGCTCTTCAACATAGCACGCACGGGACGATAATTCTGGGGACCTCCGATGCTCTCTCCTATCGCTGGGTCAAGCAATGGGTGCTGCCACTGTTCCGCCGCCTCAACACCCTAAATTTCTGGTTCGGAGAAGGACCTGATTTACCAGATCTCAAGGTCTTCAAGTGCTTAACCCCTGCTCAGTTTTCTGATTATGACGAGGCGGGAGACATGGTCGATGATATCTTCAACCAGGCATTCCAGATTCTGTGCCAAGGCTACGTCTACCGAGGCGGGTCCATGAGAGGCCAAGACCCGTCTCCGGAGTTACTGAGCCAGCAACAAAGAATCGTACAGTTACTGAACGAATGGCATGCACTATTCGAGAACCTTGAAACCAGATTAATGTCGACAACCAAACAGTCTACTATAACAAAAACCAAGAAGGGGTTTCTTCGAACATTCTCCTTAGTTCGGTACCATATCTGTCAGATCTGGTCCAACATAGCCTTTGCCTCGTCAGAAATGGTATTCGACGAGCACTTCGACGACTACCAGACCACAGTGGAAGAAATGCTAAAGACAGTCGAAAACCGAGCTCCAGGCCACCAAAGCAAATTTGAGTTCGAAATGGGCTTCATCGCGCCAGTCCTGTTTCTCGTCATGAAGTGTCGATATCTCAGTCTTCGATTGAAGGCACTTCGGTGCCTGGCCGTTCTCCCGGCGCCAAGAGAAGCACTCTGGGAGAGGGATGGCATGTATGCGGTGGCACGGCGTATGGTGGAGATAGAACACGGCGTGGTTCTGGATAAATATGGACAGATACCGCCTGGAGTCGAGCCTTTGCGTCCAGGGTTGCCTGCCAAGACCTTGCGAGTGGAGCAATTTGTCACCGAGACGCTGGATATGACCGGCAGGGACGTCTTCGGCCGCGAGGTCCGGGGGACGAAGGTGATTTTCTTCATGCGTGCGGCAGACGACTCTGTCCGTCTCGTACCAGACGTGCTTCCTGGTGCTGGCGTCGAACTCCCTGAGTGGTCTGTAAAATGGGCATATGATAGTGTATCCTCGGATACAAGTAGCGGACGAGAAGCGCAAGATATTGTCGATGACTCAGATGTGATGGCCCTAACTCAGGCATATCAAAGGCTTATGGATAGTCGAAAGGAATAGTTACTACGTTATCTCCTAGGTTAACCCCTATCAAGGGATAATGCAATGTTCAGTGACATAAACAGTCTTTACTGAGCGATGCTGGTATGAATGAAGTCAAATGTTGCGGCAAAGGCGGCTTTGCCGTCTTATACCGGTCCCGGCCCCGGAAGGCGTGATTTTCGTAGTGGAACCGGGTAGTCCTGCGGAGGTTGTGGGTTTGGAAACTAAGACTGAGTGCCTGCCTTCTGGGCCAACATACCTCTGAGTTTAATTCACGACACTCAAGACAAAAGGTCCACGATGGGTCTGAACAGGGGACTATGGAGGATTATCCGGCAATCCGGGGTACAGAGTGACGCAGCCCTACTGGGCTAAATGGTCTACGCGTACTCTGAGCTCTTTGTCTACTTCGGGTACTGTGGATCACCGCCTCCCGGTTTTGAAGATCTCCCGAGAGTGGTGTACCGTAGGCTCCGAGACAATTTTGTGAGCTTAGTCTGACCCACCCATCGCGATTGCGGGCACCGAGGTGTTGCATAGGCCGTATCGCAAATGACGGTCAATTATGAACGCGTGTTAGGCGGCTAGAGGCGAGATGAGATAACAAGTCGCCGAGCCGGACGATTTCCGCCACGCGCTGCCCCTGGCTCTAACGAGCTCCGTCGTCCTGCAACATTTTAGCCACCCACGACGTCGGATCTTGCAAGTCAGAAAAAGTTGGGCAAATTCAAACCTGCCATGCGGACGTGGCGCGCCACAGGAAAATAGTGTAAGGGACGTCGGGTCCGACTTACCCAATCCGACAAGTTCTGGATTCCGAGCAAAGACCATGTCTAAATCTGAATCGCCTTGTCTGACTCCGGCGAGGAGCTAGCTTTGTTGGTCCAGCACTTCGTCTGATAGTCACACTCGGCTGCCCGACGGAATCCGTGTCACTTTCCAATTATTCCCCCATTCATTGGACGTCGGCCGACATCCCATCGCGTGGGATGGCCCAGCCAACATCCCCGGCTGCGCTAATGCATTAAATTTGCCCATATTTGTGATTGGAGGCGCCTCATCGGCCTCCACTCCCCCCGCACTCCACGTGGACTCTGAATCGCACGGTTGACGTCAAAACGAGCTTGTGCTTCGCGGCCAAGGGTGCATGGGGCGGAAAGATGGGCTAAAAGACCGCGGAAACATATGGGGTTAAAAGGCAAGTATCCTTGTCCGCTCGCTGGAGCATCGGAAGTGTCGTGGGAGAATAAAACAGAAGGTCATGCCACCTCGATCAGGGGCAGAATTAATCCAGCAGCTGGAAATGTGTTGAGTGCAACTTTGACCCTCTGAAGAATAACTTTTCACGATGTTTTATTTACCTGTTATTGCTGCAGTCGTCTCCTATCTTCTTCTCGTACGGTTCCTCAGATATCGGCGCCGAGATGACCTCCAGAAACGATATCCGTACAAGACAAGGGAGGAAATGGCGTCCATGTCGCTCTCGGATGCTGCCGCAATAATTCGGGAGCTCTCAGAGCAAGAGTTCCCCACAATCTTCTACACATCAGTATCTTTTGCACTATTCAAGGTTTGCTTTCCTGCTACTATTTACGCTCATTTTGAAGACTAAACCCTGAAACAGACATACGGAATTCCGACTATTTCCAAGCTTCTTGTCGCGACGAGTCAGCTGTCCGGCGACGCCACAGCCTCAAAGCGGCGCACCGACACAGGCGTCTTGATGACAGAAATCATGATGAACAAGCCCGAGTGTCCTCGTAGCATCGAAGCTATCGCTCGCGTCAACTTCCTCCACGATCGCTGGCGTAAAGCTGGGAAGATCTCCAACGACGATTTGCTCTATACACTGAGCCTTTTCGCCCTCGAGCCAGTGCGCTGGACCGCCAGGTACGAGTGGCGAGATCTGACCATGCTCGAGAAGAATGCCATGGCGATGTTTTGGAGAGACCTGGGCAAGGAGATGGAGATTTCGTACGATTGTTTGATCCCGCACATGGCCGAGAAAAATGACGCCATCGCATGGCTGGATGCTCTGCAAGTCTGGAGCATCAACTACCAGGAGAAGTACATGGTTTACGCCGTCCCGAACGAGAAGCTTGCACATGCAAACGTGCATCTACTACTACTTGATCTTCCGAAGTGGTCGCACAGCTTCGTGTTTGCGCAACTGCGGTGCTTGATGGAGACCCAGTTGAGACATGCAATGGGGTAAATAGTGGTAAACTGGTCTTGGATGCAACTCTTGGTTACTGACCTTCGTTCTAGTTACGAGGACCCTAGCGACTTTCAATTTTCCGTCTTCAACGCTATCATGAACACGCGACGCTGGGTTCTCAGAAATCTTTGTCTTCCTAGGCCCAAATGGTGGACCAATCCAATGCTCAAGGACATCGACAAGAAGACTTGTCGATACTACTTGCCGACCTATCTGGCCCATCCATACTACGTCAAGCCTACCTTCTACTCACGATGGGGGCCTGCCGCTATCTACAGCCGTCTCATCGGTGGCCGCCTTCCTGGAGATGAGGGTACTAAATACCATCCTGACGGTTATCTGATTCCCGAAGTAGGACCTGATTCCCAAAGAGGTAAGGGGAAGGAGTACATGGATATGACCAAAGAACGAATTTCACAGGCTAGAGGCTGTCCGATGGCCTTTGGAGTGTGAGTCACGGCGACTTATGCCCACAGTGTAGGGTAGTTTCGAGCTTCGGGTAGCAGTTATGTTTGCATTTGGCCGCGGAAATCCCCCGTCAAAAGAGATTGTCATGTAACATGACCCATGTAACATGAGCGAATGACAGGGCGTGCGACAGGCAATTCCCACTATGAATTAAAGACCTTTAACTATCTACCTCGAACGTGTTTGGCAGAAACACCTTGCTGCGTGAAAAGCATAGATCTTCAATGTTATGTTAGTCTCGCTGGCGGCTTCAAGGGCACAATGGGATCTTCACATTTGGCGTTTGCGCTCATCGCTAAAACCAATTTTAACAATTGACAGGTGGGTAAATTCAGTCGGGGATAGTTCGCACATGTGTCTGTCAGTGAGTTTGAGATTTGGTTGCTCCTGGGCCGAGGGCTAAATTTCCCCGCGAGATGGCTAGTCATCTGATGCGACTCAGCCAACCAAAACGCCAAGACAGTCCTCTCGGTTTCCTAATTCAATAACCAAACTATATTTACCCTTTTTTCAGACGCGATCGTAGATCGAGGCCCGTCAAGCTGGGCGGAACAACAACCTTAAAAATGATCGGTCTCCCGAAGGAATCGGCCTTTACCCCGGGTTCGGGGTTACGACACCGACTGTCCGGCAGGCTGCAAACATCCGAATAGTATAACCATGCTTTGACCACAACACGTTTAGCCGATACAAATTCTTCTCAACCCCACGGCCAATTTTCGATTAGCAATGGATGCACTATCTGGCTCGCATCTGTGTGCTCCGTCGAAAATCTGTCTTGCATCCGAGCTATGAATTTTGCACCATCACCCTTCCGCTTCGAGATGACTAGCAAGAGGCCTGAAAGGTTGGTTGATTTATGTAAGCCCTAATCCCAGCACAAATTGGCATGACTATTCATGACGCTGATGCCACATGTTAGGACATGAAGGCGACAACAGCGTGCCCAAGTCAGCCATTAATTCACGCTGTATCTACACTGACTGAAGGCAATTATCAATATCCATATCTCTTCATACAGTTCGGACAATGGACGATCAACGTAATTCGTTTCCTCATGTTCCACAAACTACAAAACACTAAAAATTCGCTAAACCCATGTAATACCCTGCAATTCGCACCACCAATCGCCCTCGTTCTCGTAGTAATCAAACTCAGACTTCCCATAAAGGTCCTTTTCTGCGTTGTCCACTGTGCAAACATTCAGGTTGAAGTTGCACGGCTGCATTGCGTCGAACAAAACGCCGTTCGGTGACACCTCCTCCCAAGGGTTGGTCAGCTGCTCGTAGTCGTGGGTGTCGAAGCAGGTGGTGGGCCCGAGGAAGATGTCCTCCTTAGTCAGGCCGTACACGTCTTGCAGCTTGGAGGCGAGGCGATGCTCGGGTACGAAGTCGTCACTGCCCATCTTCTGCAGACGGTACTTGGTCCACAGGCCGTTGGGCTGCTGCTGGCAGTAGAAGGCGCTCCTGTAGTCCTTGTAGTAATCGTTGGGATCGCATTCCGTCATGTTGTAGACCCGGAAGATGAAGACGTTCTGGGCCTGCAGGATCAGACCCATGGCGTTGATGCTGACGGTCTTGTACATCCAGTTCTCGACGTCGTCTTGAGTGAAGTTCTTGTTGCGGACGAGGTAGTTGCCACCGTGGAGGACCGTATTGATGCCCCACTTGGTGTCGTTGATGGGTGCGTCAATGATGTTTTGCGCGTACTGGCCGATGGCTTTCTTGTACTCGTCCAACTTCTGGCCCATCTGGTCTCCAATGGCGGTCCACCTGACGAATTCCTTGTCTGCGCTCGGCGCCACCAACATACCACTGACGATGATGTTGTTTCCTTGTACTGCTGAGGCGATACCACCCTGGACGGCTCCGAATACCGCAGTGGTTGGGAAAGCGTTGAGGATACCGTTCATCCACGCAATGGCCATCTTCCATCCCGTGACGTTGTCCTTTGGCTTCGGCCACAGTTCGGTAACCATCTTGGAAAGCCGCATGCCCAAGATAGCTGCTGTGTATGTCACAGCGAGGTTGAGGTTGTTGACATAGTTGTTCCACCCCTGGATGCCCATCAGCGCATACCTAGGTATTGTTAGCGGAAGTCAAAGACACTGAGGCTCAATAAGATATGACGTACCATCCAGGAAGTTGGACAGGGGAGCATGGCTGTCCAGCATTGCACCATTCGTTAACGCCGCAAAAGAAGTTGGGTGCGCCGAGGTAGGCTCCCAGTGCCTGAATATTGTTGTTGGGGTATTGGATGTAATGTTGCGAGGCGTTCGCCAAAAAGCCGTCGACATCTTCCTCTATCCATGTTTGGTTGGAAAGTGCCTTTGTTTCGCAAGTTGCTTGCCGGGTATCTAAGATCGTAGGTCTGGGGAGGCTGATGTCGTTGTTGCTGACTGGGACTGGCGTGGCAACGGTCTTTGACATTAACAACGCGACACAAGTCGCAATTATATGTTGGTAACGCATGATGAGCAGCGAGACAAAACAAAAGAGGCGCTATGACAACGATCAAAACCAAACCGCGACTGGGTATATGGAACTGTGAACGACCGACTGCAGATGAACGCTGAGTTTGGGAGAATCATCAAGGTTTCCCTCGACGATGATATATTTCTCTGGGTTGCCTGGCACACACCCGGCTTATGGCGGCAAATACAGCGGCTATCGTGACCACCATCCGAGGTGCGGTCTAGCTAGATAAGGGGGGATTGCGCAATCGGCAAGGTCCATTCAACCATATCTCTAATGACTCTGGGAACATATTAAGAGTAATTGGTAAGGGACGGATGTGTGGAGAGATATCCCACGCCGAACCGGATGTCCGCTCTCGCGTGATAGCTTGCCAACGGGCCACTTTGGCCAATGGGAGAGCGTTTGTTTGCGGAAAACCATTGAGATAGGGGAGTTGGCATTTGTCCCAAACGGAGTTATCAGCTTGGCAGGTGAAGGATCTGAGTCGTAAGAATGAAGCTTATCTCAGATGAGTGTCAGCCCTAATGTTGCGATGTCAGGTCCTTCGCTGTTGCCGATGAGACCTAAGCAGAGAGAATAGGTGATCTCAATATTTTCGCTATATTGATTTAGGGCGTGATAAGGTCGCTTCGCGGCAGAGGCCGCATGATTTGCCGGGGTACCCTAATTATAGAAAGCTAGGGGTATGCGGCGATGAAAGCCGCAACTCCAGTCGTTGGTTGAGCAGCGAATGAGGGCTCAGCTAACATCCCCAAACAGGCAAAAAGTTCCCAGAAGGAATGGACACGGGAAGGATTTGACGTTGACGGAATCTGAAGCTCGAGCACGCGATTGCAGCGTTACGTTGAGGTCGTTTGTGGTGCAGAGGAATTATAGTAATTGAGTCAGTGTGTTGAAGTATAAAATATGAGGGCTCTGGGTCTTTCCCAGCGAAAGTTTCCCAGCCTGGAACGGATCGTCCGTGACATCTCCACGTCTTTCGGCAACACCGATCTTACGCCATCCTCGCGGGTTATCTCGTGTCAACCCGCGGAGAGTGGTTTATCAACACATTGGAGTAAATGATCATGCATCGTGACTCTGGAATTATTGATAACAACGGGCGGAGGACCTCAATAGTTGTTCGCAAACAAGTCTCTCATTCCCAGCTTCAACCACACTCATTTGGCGTTCGTAATATCGACCATGTTTGTCAGACTCTTTGTTCTGTTTTGTGCGCTCGCACTTGGCACACTCGCCGATAGACATCACTTCTGCTGGTGCAACAGCGAGCAAGTGCCGGACCACGACCTCTGCTTAACGCAAGCCGCTTGCAACTATTATCCGCAAGACAAGTTCTTCGGCGTGCACTATGGCGACCCGAATGCGCCAACAATTTCCAAGATGAACTTTAAGAAGCAAGAGTGCTACGGCACGCGCGCATGGCCCATCATCCCGCACCCTTTCCTCGGAGGCAACGAATTTGAAGATGCGTGTTATGCTGCCGCAGCAGATCCCGCTGTCGTCAATGCGTGCGGCATCTCACCGGGAACACGAACCAAAATCAAGTCTCGTTGCTCTCATGGATTTGACTAAGCTTTAATGAAAAGGTAAGCCACTTCCGTCACGACCTGAGTGCGGCCCATACTTGCGGAGTGTCCCATGCCTGACATTCACCCAGATACCCCCACATCGCCAAAACGCTCAGAAAGCGGCCCATGATTGGCATGGCAATCATGGGCAGCTAGACGCGCTTTCGCATCTACGCCAGCCTGTGCAAGGCTTCCACGCTGCATTTTGATCATGAGTTCTAAGGGAGGAAAACAGCACTTTGAAAGAGGGAGAATGGTAATGCAACATGAGTTCTGAAACTTGTACATGGGTAGTATTTTTCGTTGCAACACCTATGAAAATCGCCTCCCCTTGGACACGAGAAGCGATATGAAATTCAAAATATGTTGAAATCCGAATATGTGGCCCATCACAGGCGTACCAATTTGGATTGAAGCTTTGAGCCTGCTCAGTGAATGAAATGCCGATGGTTTTACACAAAGGAATCGAATGAGTTCAGGTGCTGAAATGAAATTTCGCTTATTTGTAGCCCTGACCCCTGTAATGTTTACGTAATCAGACGCGGAAAAAGGCCGTGATGCTCCCTGACGCGACGCGTCCTGGTGAACTGCGACAATCTCAGCGCCGACAGCATGGGGTGGCTTGACGAATTAAGGGCGGCAGATCTTCCTGATTGGGCTTTGGAGGAGGCCGAAAACTTCATCGACAAGAACCCTCATCGGGTTGCTCTCGATGCCCTCGCCGATCCACATCCCGCACCGAAGACAAAGTATCATGTTGTCTACTTATGGCGTGGGAAAGATGCTGACAAAAAGCAATACGGCATTTTTACGCCGTTCTCTGCTATTCAAGGGCAACTGAAAGGTTGCGAAAATCGACGTATGCGTACTAGCTAATCACGCTTTTCTTTGGTTTAGGCTGACATAGGTATGCCAAACAATACAGATCTTGGTGTACGGACTAGGAAGGAAGCTGTGAGCCGATTCTCGCGCCATAACAATCTCAACTGACAAATGGCAGATGGAAATTCTCATAAGAGGGCTTGCTGTGGAAATCCTAGAGGGATTCTTGCCGCGTTCACTGACGAACCCTTGGAGCAACACTGCCGAGCCCTCTGCCGAGTTTGGAGATGACATCGAAGACGAAACCGCGCCGAGGAAGCGAGTGCGCCTACAGGAACCTTCCGAATCACCTGAAAGCTCTCATGAGCCGTTCTTGATATCGGCAAATATCGAGCGTCGAGATGAAGAGAGATCCCATAAGCAGGAATGCCAAGAGGGCTCTGACAACTACGAGGAGGTAGATGAAGCGAGTTCTGGTGAGCAGGATATTGAACCACCGGTCCCAAAGCTTCCCCTGAGTCCGGAACAACAACGCGCTTTTGATCTTGCAATTAACGGCCACAATCTGTTCATCACCGGGTAAGTGCATCATCATGAAACGCAGCATCATTTGCATATTTACTCATGGCTGACTATGCAGCTCTGGCGGTTGCGGGAAATCCTACCTCGTCGAGACTCTGAACAGCGAGTTCCGGGCTCGCCGAAAGAAAGTCCACCTCCTGGCACCAACCGGGCAAGCGGCTGTCAATATAGGAGGCAGAACGACATTTTCCTACATGGGTTGGCGGCCTGACGACCTAGGAAAGTCTGACCAGACGCTTGTTGATCAAGCACGAGGCCAGCTCGTTTGGAAACGCATCACTTCCACTAACGTTCTGATCATCGATGAAATCAGTATGGTTGGCAAACAGTTTTTCGAACGTCTCAGCTACGTTATTCGCAAAATTCGACAGACTATGCGGCCGCTGCCTAAAAACGTGGACAGCCCATTTGGAGGGATTCAGATCATCCTCGTTGGTGACTTTTGTCAGCTGCCTCCAGTCCGTCTTGGATATTGCCTTGCAGAGGTACAGTCTGGCGACAGAGGCAAGACTTGGCATTCATGTGGACAACAACTGAAAGAGGATCGCAGCACTATGAATTGGTATTGTCCTAGGAACAACGAGCACCCCAAGTTTCCAGACAGCGAAAAATGGGCCTTCAAGTCTGAGGTTTGGCAGCGGTGCAACTTAAGGTGTGTTCTTGACGATTCTCTAAGTGCTGGAGCATATGCGCAGCGTTACTCACGCAGTGAACGGACAGTTATGTAAACCTGACTTCGATACATCGCCAGAAGGATGAAGGCTTCGTACGAACTCTCCAGAACATCCGAATGGGCCGCGTTGATGACGGCGACCTTGATCTTCTTTTGCAGAAACGCGAGACTGGACATGGAGCATGCCTGTTCAGCCGCAAGATCGATGTCGAGAACTACAACGACAGCCAATTCAAAAACCTGAAAGGCCAAACAACAGAGTATCTTTGTGTTGACCACCCCGAACCGCATCCCGATAACGATGACAGACAGCGGTATCGTCAAACGTTGAGCATGAAGGTTGACATGCCTGTTGTCCTACTAGCAAATGCGAGTACTTTACTCAAACTTCTCAGACATTAATGCATGGAATGCGCTAATGGATGTCACAGATCGCTGTTGAGGAAGGCCTTTGCAATGGCAGTCAAGGCAAAGTCATAAATTTCGTACCGCATCCTCAAGACGAGCCTAAGGAGCCTAGCAAGAGGAATTACAGGCACGATCCGCTTGGCTATGATATAGCATGCGCGAGATACGAGCAAATTAAAAATTTCAAAGATGAGAGACACAAGCAAATCCAAAAAGCCAAAGAAAAGAGATACAAGCAAAACCAAAACTTCAAAGACGACTTCACAGAAGCACTTTGTGAGTAAACCTGTGTGGGCGATGGTGGTCATACCTACTTACGTTTTGTCTAGACCCAGAGGTCCTGTTTTCAAACGGCCGACGTCGTGTCATCGGCCCAGACTGCAGCATCTTCAATATTGAAAATGTGGAAACAGCTGATGGTGAAGGGAAACTGACTTATTCGGCGAGAACACAGATTCCACTGGTTCCCGGATGGGCTATGACTATTCACAAGAGTCAGAGTCTGACACTTGACCCTGTCACTGTCGACCTCTCGCGTGCCTGGGATGGAAGATTGAAGTATGTCGCGCTCAGCAGGGCTCGTTCGCTCCAGGGTCTGCAGGTGAGAGCGTGCAAGAGTGACTTCAGACATAAGTTAGAGCTTGATCCTGAGGTGAAGAAATTCATGATAAAAGTCGAGAAGTGTTCACAGGAGGGAAACATCTAGTCCTCGCAGGATTGGATATCCCACGGTTACAAAACACTTTTGCTCAGGCCTGCAAACTCAGGAGCGCGCAGGGAAGGAGGCAATACATACCTAGGTAGGCTGACCATACGCATATCCACAACTTCACTCGGATTGGCAGAATACTTGTAATCATCTAATTCTTGATCTTTGACGTTATTTTGTCTTCCAGTGTTACATCTCTGCAGTACCTAAATCAATTTCGCATAGCAAACTTCATGAATGGGTAATTCCTTTTGGCTATCAGCCAGTGCTGTCAACAGCACCGGCGTGGCCAAAATAGAATTGTAGGCACCCAGCGATTTGTATGTGTGAGCCTTGCGTGGCAACAAACTGCAAAGTGCGAAAAAAGGTCCGCTGTAGGTGGATGTTAGGTTCTGAGGGAAGCTCTGCTAAGCTTACCTAGCTATGAATGCAGTTCAAGGGTTTGGACCAGAAAAAGTCTCGTCTGCCGCTATTATGGGACTGTCTAGGCACGCCCCTCAATCCCCTTGGCCGGAGGGGGTAAGGCAACTCGCAAGGCGTTTCGCAAGGCAAGTTGGGGTCCCTGTAGTTCGCATCTGATGGACCGTATTTGTGCAGGCTGCACTCTGGGTCGCCACACTAATACATACGTGCTGCCACGTCACTTTTCCTGTCTCACTCAATATGTTCATGACTCCGCTAATTATAACGCAGCAACCCCTCGTTTTTGGAAACCTATGTACAATTCGCCATCATCGGCAAAAACCGTACACGTCTCTTGGCTGCCATCGATAAGGATGACCACCTGAGACGGACTTTTCGGTCTCTAGGCTTACAGTAGTACTTAGCAGCTTTCAAAAACCGCGAGATTACCGTATCAGCACAGATTTCATTCTGATTTATGTTTCTCACGGGGATTGATTCTCGCCATGTCAAGCGCCGAGGAGTGCACAGCTCCTGACCAGCTTCTGTACAACAAGCTACCCGAAATTCAAGGTCAGCACTGGATCCGCTTACTTCGCCTGCACCCAGGTGCCGGTCAGGAGCCCATCTCATGCGATTTCTCGGAGTACTGTCTCGAGGACGCGCCGCCGTACAGGGCCTTATCTTATGCCTGGGTAAACGAACACTACGTGTGGAACGAGGAACTGGATGACTCCACCAAGGTTGCCCAGCGATTCATCATCTGCGACAATCTCAAAATTCTTGTCGGCGCCAATCTTCACTTGGCGCTTCACCGGCTACGTGGGCCCTATCAGCCAAGGTTCATCTGGGTTGACGCCATCTGCATCAACCAAGAAGATCCCCAGGAGCGCACACAGCAAGTCCTTCACATGAAAGATGTCTACCGCCGTAGCGCTGAGGTTGTCATTTGGTTGGGCGGAAAAGCAGACATGGATGACATGGGCGCCGAGTTTTCTGTTTCTTCAGGTCGCACTACAGTCGACTTTTTCGGGGACTATCGAGACAAACAGAAGTTGGACCTTTTTCTGACAAGGGAAGACGGGAGGAAGATCCCAGGTCTCCGCAGAGATGTTTTTGGTGCTTTTTGTATTCTCAGTCTTTTGGCGAACGGCTTAAATGCCTCCCAGATTGAGCAGATTCGCAGGCAGACATATCCGGCTCACATCGTCAAGGGGCTGCAGGCTATTACGGAGCAATCATGGGTACATCAGATCCCTCGACCGTCTTTCTCTTGAGTGAAGCTGACAAGGAAACAGTGGCACCGTTCGTGGGTTGTTCAGGAAACAGTGGTTGCCACAGAAGCCGTCGTCTGGTACGACAACATATCGGCCCCATGGCATATGTTCGCTCGCGCCGCCAGCACGTACCAGCTTGAAAACCTCAACACAAATGTTGAATCGGTCTACTCCTACTTCGGTCAGCTGACTCGTCTATCCCAACTGGTCAACGAAATAGAGACGGCGCGGACGATGTGGTGGGACGAGCGACAGCTGGTAACACTTCCTTCGCTTCTTCGCATCTTCCGTCCAAAGGGCGCCACAGACCCCAGAGACAAGGTGTTTGCTTTCCTGGGTTTGGTACAAAGTTGGGAATCCGTCCCTCACGGCATAATGCCTGACTACTCACTTGGAGTTGGAGATGTCTTCTTGCAGACAACCATTATGCTTCTGAAACTTACTCAGTCACTTTCCGTACTGAGCGGTACACTTTGCCGAAAGCCTTCTTCTCATATGCCGTCTTGGACAGTGGACTGGAGCAGCGAGCCAGATCTATATGAGACGGTTAGACTCGCAAACGCGCACCACTACGATGCTGCAAGCGGCAGATCGCTAGGAGATGTCAGGCTACATCTCGGCAAGATCCTGGAGATTCAAGGGCTTGAGGTCGACAAGATCGCTTTTGTAGCGGAAGAGTCGTTGCCCCTCGACGTTGAGGGCCTGGGGCAGCGGTGGCGATTTGTGATTGACGACTGGGAGCGACTTGCGGGTGGCCCCAGCGGCGGTTTCTGGAGGACGCTGTGCGGTGACCTCGAGTACGGG
Organism: Colletotrichum sp. SAR 10_65; assembly: GCA_025328335.1. Lineage (NCBI taxonomy): Eukaryota > Fungi > Ascomycota > Sordariomycetes > Glomerellales > Glomerellaceae > Colletotrichum > Colletotrichum sp. SAR 10_65. The sequence continues at coordinate 147,155 of JAKMWQ010000040.1, forward strand.
CCGGACCGCGAGCTTGGAGGTGAATTTTGCAGGGTCACTGACGCGCAGTGGGAGACTTATGCATCGTGGCGTGATGCGGATCGATTTCTGCGCAAGAGCTACAGGTTTTCGGTGCCCAGTATCGGTGACCTACAGATGAAGAAGCTCCGAGCCAACGCTCAGAAGCTACGACAGTCGCAAGATACACAGGCCAAGCACGTCTTCCAGTACAGCGTGGAATGCGCTTCCGGCGGCAGACGCTTTTTCGTAACCAGTAAGGGCCGACTGGGCACGGGTCCGCCTGACACGAAGAAGGGGGATAGCATAGCGATTGTCGAGGGCAGTCCAGTTCCATGGATACTACGAACGACCGACTCAATCATTGCATGTAGATGTGAGCCAGAGACCTTGATATCACGCTGCTCGCCTAGGACGTTCTTCGCCGGTACCGGCAGGTGTAATCCAGACCGCAGATACAGCTTTAGCCTCGTTGGAGATGCCTATGTTCAGGGAATTATGGATGGTGAGATCGGGCATCCGGCGATGCAACCAATCTTCATCGAGTGATGTCGTTTAAGGCTTTCTAGATTATAAACACCATAGGAATCACAAGTCTTGACAGCTTCTACTTGTATGCTCATGCGTTCGCCAGTCATCGCGGAGCAGAAAACAATTGAACACCTAGATTCATGGCAGCTATTGCTTCCGCTTTCAACGCCGTTGAAACCGTTGGGCCTGAAAGAGATTGAAGTTGAGGAATGTGGATTGGCGGGCCGTCTTTGACGTAGCGACTGCTTTTATGAGTTCGCGAGGCTCTTGGTAACGAAGGTATGCTCCGCATGGTTATGGCTCAAATGGAATCTCGATTATTCCTTCTCTACGCAACTTGGCGGAGTAAGTTCTGATGGTACGGTATTCTGGCTCTCATACAAGGTGGGGAGAAATCTTCCACACTTCTTAAGGAACCTTGTCACAAGCTGCGTAATAATCGTCTTCAAGGACCATGGCAAAACTGCCAGAGACAGAGTATCAAAGACAAGTCACGGTGATGCGAATCTCCAAGACAGATGGAGGCATCGCACTGCCTAGACTGGGATTATGTCTGTTAAACAAGAGAATATGGCTTCACCCAGCAAAAGATCAGTGAATGCTATCATCGGCCATATGAAGAAGGAAGATATTGTCTTGCTCGCAGATCAAACAGTCTAAGTCAATCACGCATGTTAGAATAATAGCTACTGCTCAACATGTAGCTTAAGAAAACAGAAATCTTCCTCCCCCAGTCCTTCCTACCGCACCATCATCTCTCAAAACCTGTATTGCTTGATCGTGACCTCCAACCGCGGCGCTTTGAAGTGCAGTCTGGCCCTTTCGTCCCTTGAAGCTACAAGCATTCACATCAGCACTGGCTGCCAACAAGCGCTTGATTATGTCCACATGGCCTTTCTCGGCTGCGGCATGTAAAGCCATCCCATCTCCGTAAATACCTCCCAGGGCGTGGACATTGGCGCCTTCCTTGATAAGAAGGTCGACTATCTCAAGATGACCTCCTAGACATGCCCCTTGAAGAGCCGTGTAGCCCTTGTACTTTGCTGAGGCACCATTGATGTCAGCCCCGTGTTGGAGAAGAAGCTTCAATATCGTCATGTAGCCGCCGCCTGCTGCAGCCTGTAATGCCGTGTAACCTGCCGTTGGTGACGGCGGAGCATTCACGTCGGCTCCCAATCTCAGTAGTCGGCTGACAAGATGGTCATGCCCTCGCTCCGCTGCTGCCTGAAGTGCCGTTCTTCCGTTGTATCGGGTCACGACAACTGACGACGCTGGTGACCCGTGTGTCGGATGCGCAGGCTTCGACAACACCTCGTTGACCTTGGCCCCCGCACTGAGCAGAATGTCGACAACCTTCTCGTTTCCATGTCCGCAGGCGATCTGCAAGGCATTTCTTTGGAAGTTGTTGCCTCCGCAGAAGTGGATATCGGCCTCGGCGTCAACCAGCATCTGCACCGCCTGTTCATGGCCATGCATGCATGCAGCCTGGATGGCCGTCTGTCCGTAGTAGCCGCGCGGGGGATTGTTAACGGCCTCCGGGTCGGCGGCAAGGATTTCCCGGATGTTTTCCAGTTCTCCGCCTCTGGCGGCAAGCTGCAACGGCGTCCAGCAATATTCCTCTCCGTCGTCGGTCCGCAGGGTCGGGTCCCATGCGGCGTCCAGAGGCGGCAGAGACTTCTGCATCATGTGGGTTCGGTGGGTTGCCAAATACTCGAGGTAGCAGGTGGTATCGTGGGATCCAAAGGGAGTCATCCGGTACATGCGCTATGAAAGGGCGGAGTTGAGTTGTGGTACTATACGAAATGGCGACAATCCAGGTCAAGTAAGCCAGTCAGATTATTCTGGAAGGCGCACGCACTGAGTCGTAAGCTGTTAGGGAAAAGCCACCTGCCTGTTGTCTGGCCAAGGTCGTTCGATTATCTTACATGCGCTAGCTTGCTGAATCCTGGTGATTATCGGGATTCGGCACAGGTGTCATCATCAACATGCGGGGGTCAAAAACGGCAGGGGTCTGGAGCGAGATAAAAGGTTAGAGGGATCTCTTTCTCTCTCGAAGCTAATCCTGGTGCACTATCGGTCGTCGGTCCGTTCTGGGTAGTATTCAAGAGCCCTTGATGGCTTCTGTGCTTGAAACACTGCGCAGGCCGCAGTGTATTAGCAGTGCCTCCACCAGCCATTCACATTACACCGAACTTGATATTGGACCCGATGTCTTAAAGTATGAAAGCAACTCATCACCATTTTATTCCTTCTACCAAACTCAAAGAAGAACAAGAACAAACAACACGCGATAAACAACACGCGATGGAAATCAGCAACGGTAAAGACAGTGTGGCCCATCCTCAGCCATCTCTCAATCCATCATCTTGCATCCCCCATCCAATGTATCGACAACCCCCTGTGAGCATAGGTCATGTACGTGGCGTTCGTGACCTCTTATTGCTGTTCAAGAAGGTCTCGTCCGATTCAAAGCACCCCATCCATGCCGCAAGCCCAAGCGGCGTGATTTGATCCTCGGCCACATATTAACCGCAGAGGGCCTTGGTGTAGCAGGCGTCGTCGAGGAACCTGCTAGCAGCGGTGAAGGCGTTGTCAACAGGAGCGCACTGGCGAGCCTTGAGACGGCGAGCGCCGACAGAGAGCTCGCCGTTACCACCGCAGCCCTCGCCACCCTGGGCGAACGCATTCCAAGGGGAGAGAGTCCAGGCACGGTGGCCAGCAGGGAATCCAGCAAGGCTGGGCTGGCCGTTGTTGGGCCTCAAGCTGTTGTAAATCCTGCCCTCATACACATTGTTGTCCTCCATGCCGGCAGCATCGGCGACGCCGTTGGTGTAGTGTCTCCAGCGGATGACCTGGTCCCAGCTGAAGCCACCAAGTGCGGCGTACTCTTGCTCATTGGGGTACGGGCTGAACTGGCCAAGGGTGCCGGAGACCTGGATGAAGTTGCCAGCCGCTGCGATCTCGTAGACGTAGCCGTTGCCGCCGAACATTTGAGTGAGGAATCTGACAGCAGTGTCTTCGCTGGCGGTGGTCGAGACATAGCCGTCATTATCACGGCTAGCACCGCTTTCGGCGCCGACGGCATGGTTGTACATGCTGACATTCGGGGTAACCTCAAGGAAGCGGCTGGCTCCCCTGGGAGCAAAGTTGCCAGCGGCGCGCATTTCAGTCGGAGTTCTGGTATCGGCGCGCCACACTCTGAACTGGGCATTGCACAGAGCAGTCCACAGGTTGAGGACAAAGAGGATGAGAATATTCTTCTGGAACACCATGTTGGCGGTCTGTCGTGCAAGCGACTAGACAAGTAGTGACAAATGAGGGACGGTGTAAGACGAGGCTTGAGAGAGTGGCTAGTGTTGAGTAGCGAATGAAGTGATGATGACAATGACAGAAAGAATCAACAGGAGAGAAGACATCCTGCTTTATACTTCTTCTGGCGCTCATGATGTTCACCATCTTCTAACGGCTCAACTCTGACGACGTTGACGTGGGCAGTACTTCTCTCTCAGCACGATATCATGCTCGTAATCTTGGCAGTGAGCTTCATGGTGGCTGAGTGTCGTCGACTCAAGAGACAGCGTTCTTTGGAATTCGAGGTCGAATGCCGGCACTATGACTAGGTTCAAGCCCAATCTTGGCTCCGCTCTTGGTGTTCAGTACTTCGCTCTCAACATGACGCCGTTCCCGAAATCTTGGACATGAGCTTCCATGTCCTGGTGGCTGGGTATTGTGACAACCCAAGAGACAACTGTTGCGAGTGCGATATCAAGAGCACGCACCATAACTAAGTTCAACCTCAAGCTTGGCTCGTACGAGCACATTTAGATTATTAGACACAAGCTGCGGTGCCGGCTTTATTCCGAAAATATTTCAACTTGATTGAGTCGAACGCTCTCGAACGCTTGGCATCGCAATCCGACCTAGTGTAGAATAGCTCAAACGCTGTACCCCACTCCATCTGTCATCAAACAACCTTCCTCGACTGCTGGGCAGACGGAACAATGCTCGTTATTGAACTAGGTGCTAGCCGGTCAAATCGTACGCAAAAGCGGAGAATGATGTCCTCGTAAGGCTATGTTAAAAAGCTCTTTGAGACAGATTTCCCCGAGATCTCCGGAGCACACATCCACTCTCTTTCATGGTCCCAAGTTGTAAAGGCAACCACTGCACCTTATCTTGTCATTTCAGACATCCAACCTTTCACACGCTACCCACTCCTGCATCGTTCGCGCGGCCATTACTGGACTACAAGGCTTCTCTCTGCAGACCTGTTGCACCGCCCGCCACCAACTTCCATCCAGTCAGAACATCATCATCATGAAGAACCCAACCACTGCGCCCTGGAGCCTCAGCGCCTCTCGCAACGACGTTGAAAAGCTCCTCCGAGGCTTCCGGCCGGCGGCGATGGAGGACCGCTGGATGTTCCGCGCAGATGAGCCAGACGTCCGCGGAGACTTCGTGGTGCATGTGCACAGAAGCTGGACTGGGGACGAGCTTCTGCGCATAAACGTGGTCTTGGCGGCTCCGGGTGGAGGTGCCCCACCAGCAAACACCGACGAACCTCACGCTTCGATAACCGACATCACGTGGGACAGGGGGGACGGCGGTTTTCTTTCTACCGAGGCGGAGGCTAAGGAACTAGCAACTGCCCTGTTACGGAATGTGCTGGGGTGCGAGTTGTGAGCTACGCTAGATGAGGAAGTGTGTTCGCTTCCAGATCAGATGTAGAGGGCATTCATAGTCAAAATATACCGAGACCGAGGTCGCTTATTGTTTTCGTCAAAGAAACAGGATGATTATGTCGCCCGTGTCATCAGAGCTGTTGAAAGTGTCGACTATCGTGCATGTTACTACCTCAGTGCGTGCTGCTGGACTGCGTCCTTGAAATGATGACCGGCGAAAGTCTTTCCCAACTTTGCTCAACCATAAGACTCGCAGTTCTCCAAAAGGAAAGTATCAATGTTTCCAGATTAGATGAACCTTCCGTCTTCTACATTCGTGTTGTGGAGTCCACCAGCAGTCAATGGAATAGCCTTTCTTAGTCTGTGCAGACGCAAGCTAGTCGATCTTGGCCTTTCAACTAGGTTTGACTGGTCTGACGTTGCCCAGATCTTATCAACTATGTTCAGAACGACCGCTTAAGGCATCGTCCATCACAATTTAAAGACGGAGTAACCCTTAGCAGGGCTGCAGCGCCAAGATGCGTCATGTGGATTTGGACGTGCAGATATTCTCCGTCCCGGTCCGCGGGTTGTCGCCGGCAGTCCAGACTCCAGTGCGGTTCGTCCCCACACCCGCCATCCGAAGGGGCCGAAGGAAGGGATGAAAAAGACGGACGGCATATTTTTCTTGGCGGAGGCGCAATGCGCCAGTTTTCCAGCATTGTCAGGCTATTCTATGAATCGCCATTGATTTGGGCAGTAAGTTCAATTATCCTGAGTTTGAGCCCCGTACTTGCCAAGTCCGGCTTTCGACCGAACCATCTACAATACACGCAACTCTGGAGACATTTCAGCCCTGCATCAACGTCTTTTCAAGATGTTCACTGGTACCAGATGTATGCCAGAGTCTACTTCTTGCCAGAGTCTACTTCTTGAGTCAGCTGGCTTGATCTGTCTATTTCGGTCTTTCCGATGACATCTCTCAGTCCTATCTGGGTATATCTGATCCGAAAACGAGGTGTCTCGGTCAGATGTGCCTTCTCTCGCCCAGATAGGCATACCTGACCCGAAAGTACTCGTATCCTGCAATACTAATAGGCATCCTGTCTCGCACTTCGTTAAGCAAACCAGAACATTCATTCACCTGCCACTAGCTTTGTCTCTTCAACTCCACTTTCACATAAACACTTACACAAAACACTCGTTTTCCTCATCCACCCTCAAAATGCGTGCCGCGGCCTTCATCGCCACATACTTCCTTGCTGCAAGGTTCGCTGACGCACAACCCGATTTAATCGATTCTGTTTTTAGCTAACCATAAGCACTGTCTTACAGCGCTGCAGCTCAGACGATCTACTGCTGCAGCTCCAACGAGAATGACCAAATTGTGTACGAGACAGATGAGACCGCTGTCTGCTGCCAGAGCTCTGGAGGCCAACTTCAAGGTGTAAGTTGGTTGATAAAACACCGGAAACTCTGGCCAGGGGCTAATCTTGTGTGACTGTTAGGACGAGTGTTTGCTGGAAGTAGGACGCTTTGGGTTCAGCCAATGCTGCCGTCAGCAGACGGTCTTCACTTGCGATTTCTAATCTGCAGAGACCGCTGATGAGAAGATGGTGTACTGCAGTTGAAGTGCCGTTGAATTGCTGTGTATGTGTGCATGATAAATACTGGAGTGGTTGTCCATGGTCATGTATCTTTGTTGAAGCAGATAGACTGTTCATTATGCTTGTTACGAAATACACTTCCCATGGTTCGAGAACTTTAGACTGCATCTTAACTCTATCCTTGTTAAACTCTCATGATGCCAGGCCCTTGCTGATTAAAACCCCACATCATTAGAGGAGCAGATCCATAAATGTTGATAGTTATTTAGGACTAAAGTGGTAGTCGGGTTGGTGACGACCGGCGAACTTCCGGTGTCGCCGTCTTGGCTCCACGTAGGGCTGCGACCTCTCATCAAAAAGTGCGGCGGACATAGCTCAGTTGGGAGAGCGTCAGACTGAAGCGGGTTTACATCCGGGAAACTTCATTCAATCAATCTGAAGGTCGTGTGTTCAATCCACACTGGCCGCATATTCTTTTGCTTTTGTTCAAAGAATACTTTTTGCTTCCTACTTACTCCATTACACCAAAAGACAATCGATGCAACGGTTTGTTTGCGTCGCTTACAGGGATGTAAGCAGCAGATGAGGTGTAGATCATATGTGCTGTCCCTCCCCAGCCATTATCCCGGGATCTCAGATGTCTTCCAGGCTGCTGTTGAGACATCCTGTCGCGAGACACTATCTCGGGATCTTCCCGCTTCACGGCTGTCAATGAGGGCATTGTCCTTTCGGTTCAAAAGCTGGCTGATGTGGCTGCCGGCCCTACGCCTGGCGCGACGCGACGACTGTCGCCGAGCTGCAACACGTCTGTCGTACTTGCTTGCTCACCGACAACTGCGACAAATAAGACGAAGTCCACATCCCGCACAGTCATGGGAGACCACAATAGACATCCATCGTTGGAGTACGGTCACAGAAATCGGGAGGTCTGGCACAATCCTTGGTGGCGCAGTCAACCTCATCGACCACGTCCGTGTCGCGAAGAGATGTTTTGTTGAGATCTCCCTAGAGAGTGCCACCTTCTTGAGTGACCGCTCGAAAGGCCTACCCGATTGACCAAGCTCGATTGGTAATCCGGATGCTAAAGGAAGGAAGTTTCTAGGAGAGATCTATCTTTCTCATCATCTCTGAAACAAGGTGACCTGTATTGATGGCGGTGGACTGTGGTTGAATTATGCCGATGCTGATGGGCCTTAAACAACAGCTTGTACTGAAAGACGAGAGCGCAGCCATCATAGGTAGGACTCCTGCAAGTAGCCTCCGTGACTCTCGATAATACCTCTTCAAAGGTCTTTCGGCAACTGGCTTGTTGATCATTCATCGAGAGCTGATCCTTTGTCCTTTTCCCCGTGTTCACCGTGCCACTTGCATTTAGGCACTTATCCATGCCTGGACTCGTCTAATGAATTTACGGAGAAGCGTCAGACTCAGCAGGAAGTCCAGAAAATGCGGAACGACCATCTTACCGGAGGTGACGAAACCTTAGTAGACTCCAATTTGGTACTCTTAAAGACCTGTGGGACTTCAATGGAGGCAGTGCCTGCCCGTGAGTTTAAGCTCCGGTTGTTGCGTTGAGGGAGATTCAGTGATAAAGGTCTGGTAGAATAATCGAGCTCACATTCGCTTCGAATAGTTCAGCTAACTTCTAAGCCGCGGAGGACCTCAAGGTGGCCAATTGAAAACAAGCATTCTGGTATTGGCAAGTTCCTGCACGTCTCGACCCTTTATGGCAGGTAGTGGCTCGGTCGTAGCTGCAATCTGAAGCCGACCGGAGCTCACCCTGAAATTTTCTTCCTTCCTTCTACCAATCTACCGCCCACCCAAGCCACTTTCACTTTTTTTTTTCACATCACAAGCTCAACAACATCATGGCGGACGCTTCAGAGGGAGCAGCACCAGCTTCGGCTCCTGAGGAGAGCCCCCTAGGCAACCTCGGAGGTAACTGATCCATCCCGTTTGTACCTTCGATCTTGCGCTGACCTTGGAGCTTCACCGCAGCTATGTTCAAGTGGAGATACAACCATATCTGGAAGCTCTACGGACAGAAGAAGGACGAAGAGGCCGAGGCCGAGGCTATGAAGATGCTGATGGAGCCACGTCTTGGGGATTATCATCGAGCCGGAATGCACTTGCTGCTTGCTGGTTCCCCTCATGACTATGTCGACAATGCGAAGCAAGCAGTTCGCCTTTACGGCAAAATTCTCGAGGAGCACGGTTCCAACTTTTCTCCCAGGGAGCAGAGCGGCATCCAGAACCTCATCAATAGGTCCAACCAAGCCTTGGAGAAAGCGCTCAGAGATCAGAGCCGCATTGAACGCAATATTCGCGAGTACCTGTAAGCTATTTGAACTACGTAATCGAGTGTATTCGAAGCTGACTCATTCTCTTTCCAGGGCCAGCGGCAAGACAATCGATGACCTCCACGACGAGCAAATGAAGGAGCTGCAAGAGCGCGAGATGGAGCTCGCCAGGGTCGAGATGAGCAAGGAGGAAGTCGCCTTGGGATCCCAGGTCCCACCTTCCAGCCAGAGCGTCCCCGATGACGCCGGCGCCGCCCGGAGCTCTGGTGTGGGTGGCTCCCAGTCCGCTGACCGGAAGCTGCCGATGGAAACGGACGAGGAACTGCCGACCTATGATTGATGATATGGAACCATGGCGTCGTTTTTGCCTACTCAGGCACGTTTCTGGTGTCGCTTGTGTGTTGTGCCGTCTGGGCGGCAAGATCAAGGGCTAGCTTAAATCCTATTGACTTCGCCTTTATCAGCTAAGCAGAGAGTTACGCAACCAGTTGTACTCATGATTCGCACCGTGCATGATGTGTCATTCGGACGACATGAAATTTTCTGTCCTTCAGGAGGAACCAAGATCCTGTCAGTGCCGGGTGTCGATATGAATTGAGACGTTTGAGCTCTCTAGCACATTTGGCATCTCCGTAAGACTTCATTCATTCACAAACAATATTGGCCTCGCAGTTTTGGTTCGCTGAATAAGTGATTCCAGCTCTACTGTCTTGCGAAACTGACTTGACCCCAGGTACCACGGCGTTTTCTCATGCAAGTACTCGTCTTGCTTTCACCCATTTTTCGCATTCATTTGTATCGCATCTTCAATATTTCTGCAACGTAAAAACTATGGCTGGCCACGTCAGACCTTTCGGGAGAAATGTAATTTAATTGCTATGAGATAAATCGTTGAATCAAAGCTGCAATAAGTTGAGGCCAAGTAAGTTTGCAGAAATTCAGCAGCACGTCAAGGCGTCGACTGCGAGGTTCAAACATCGCGCAGTTCATGGAAGATATGAACATTGATGGAAGGTAAATCTAGGAATAGCCTCAGTCCATGAGTCTGGACAAAGGTCTGGGCTGGGAACTAAATCAAAATTTCGTATGCTATTGAGCACACGATTCCTCGTGTTGGCCTTGAATCGTTTGGGTTCATTAGACGATATTCCCTCGTTCATAACTTCCCTATTTAAACAAGGACAACTTGTACCTTACATACCTATATAGCACAGCTATCATAGCTGACCGGTTACTTGCATCCTTGGGCTGCTCGCAGAAAGTCACGGCCTTCTCGGCATGTTGATCATATATCAAGATTTTGTCTAGTGTCTTTGAAACCTCCTCTCATAAGTTGTCATTTCCCATTATCCGCCGGCAAGCAACAAGACGTTGTGTTCTTCTGAATGTGGCACTCTCGCTCGACAAGCACTGGCAGAAATGCGCTTCCTGCCTTCAACCTGCCGACGCCGTGTCTCCTCTTACTGGGAGGGCTATGAGACTTCCCTGAAAAACCTTTATGAGACTTTCATCTTCATTCTACTATCGAGGTTTTTGCCCATTTTAGTAAATTTTGATTGATAGTAATGAGTCGCCCATGAGTTGAGCTTGGTGTTGTGTTAATCGGCTTTGGGCCCGTCTCGCAGGGACTGTGTAGCTGTAGTTTTTGCTCGACGCTTTGTCACGAGTTACTCGTAGCAAATTAATTTACTGATGATATTTCTTCTAAGCCAGCTTGACGCCAATCAGCTATGTTGTGCCTAATGCAAGGTATTTTGGGGATTGTTACGAAAGCTACCTATTTGCTGGCAGCTGTACGCTCCGCATTTCTCTTGCATGTCTTTTTGCCTGAAAAGTTTCCTTTTGCGAATTGGGAAGAAAATGTCGCACCAAGGACTCGATCGACGGCGCTTAACGCGGACATGAATCAGTGACATGGCAAATCCGGTTTGTTGAAGAACATCCCCAGGTTTTGCGACCGCATATCATCACACCTTATCGCTGTGATATCAGAATCCCGATCGACCCGGTCTTGTGGTTGTTATCGCCGTCGGAGACGACAGGGGTCATTGACCAATGAAGTCACTCTTTGGGGGCCACATTCTTGTTGTCCCCTTGGTGGTCCTGCCCCGTGTACTCCGTACAGCTTTTTGCGGGCGACATGCGGGGGCCAAAAAGTGATGAGGGGAAAACGGCCCTTTTATGGGTTGAGCAGCACGAGACAGTGGTGAGCAGAACATCATCTGCCACATGATGTCAATGGCGTTGATTTTCGACTTCAACAGTTGATCACATACACATTCAACGGAAATGTGGGTATCAGAAGACTCAGCAGAGACTCGAGGTTTCAGCGGGAGGAGTTGGTTGATCGCGGCTTGGCTCTTGGTAAAAAAAAACTTCCGACCCATGAGCCCCTATCCCCGATCGGCTTACCGGCCGCCTGCTTTGCCAGGTAATCTTGCGAATTTTGCTGGCCCCCACATGAAACCCAGGAAAGCCCTGCCCATAGGCTGTGACTTAAGCGCAGAAAATAGAGAAAAGTTTGTCAAAAGTAATTGCAGGTCCATGGAACTGGGACGGTGGTTACGTCGTCTCATCATGGGCAGTTCGTGGCATGCTCGTGGCTGTCACGTTGCCTGCCCCGACGAGAAAGCATAAGCTTGCCAGCATCGGGGGAGGTTCCTTGGCCTGCCGTCTCGGCATCGCACGATCGGCTCGGTCTTTGCTCATCACCCTGCCGCCTCACGGAGCGCCAAGCCGGCCAACAAATATATTAGTGCCCAGCCAAGAACGCGGCTTCGACGCGGCTTCATTCCGGGCCGGGACCTGAATTAGCGGAGAGATAAGCGGATAGCTAAGGCGGTCTATCGGTGGCGGCCCAGGAACAATGTCTCGTGTCGACGAAGAAGTTTTTCAGGCACGTGGTTGCTGCGCCGTCATACCATGGTTGTTGTAGCAATAATGGAGCACACATTTCTCGTCAGGGGTTGGCAGTAAACCGAAGAACTCCTATTCCAGAAAAAGAACTGGAATCACGAAGACGTCTGGCCGCGTTCCGGGCTGCAGTCTCGCCTGCGCCCACCGGGCAGAAAAATAGGGAGTCAATATTTCAGGAGTCGGCAGAAACGCGACCTTGGACGGCCATGTGCCCTTCTAGATTTTCCTCGTTTGACGTCAGCCCATCGTTCCCCGACTCTTTTTCCCCAGGGAGAAGTTTTCAATGGTCCAACTCTGTTTTCTTCTCCACGCGGAGTCTCCGTATTCCCTCCGTAGGCTCCCGCAAGAGCGCGAGAATGGTTCGGACTGTCACCGAACATCGGGATCCAGAACGCGGTGACGGCCCTCACGGTAGAATTTTCGGTCAAACCACCCCCTTCGGGCGGGTCTCGCACAAACGCTATCCTCGCCCGTTGTGGAGTCGCGAGTCAGATGGAAATAACGTCGCGGCCTGATCTCCGGTACCAGAACCTGCAGTCGTCGCCCCATCCATCCCACCACCCACCGCGTTCTGGCGTTGCAGTCCCGAACCTGGAGCGCAGGCTGGAGCCCCAAGGGCAATAGAGCTCATGCGCCCGCAGCACCCGCAACCCGCAACAGCACCCCCAGGTCGGTCTCCGGGCACGCGTCCCTGAGTCCTGGGGTCCTCCACTGGAGAAGAAGGCCTGGAAATGCGGACGAAATCGCTCTTACTTCGGCCGTTTTTCTCCAGCTTCTCCACCCTAACACCAGACTGAAATTTTGGATGACGATGTTGGTGTCGAGGTTAGACAAACAGGTAACGAACATCGGCGAAGAACCCACAATGGATCAATGCGCTCGCCAGGTTGGTTGTTGTTCCAGTTTTGGTCCGTCGCGTGGTGTCCGTAGGCAGTTTGTAAGCGGTATTGACTGATCTGCAAAGTTGTTTAAAAGCCTGGCGCCTCCCGTCGTTCAATATCCTTTAGGTTTGCTTGGCAGCTGTCTCTCTATTCCGGACGACCTTATCAGAGCCGCAATCTGCTTGGCATCTGCTCCTAATCAGATCCGTAGTATTTCCTCTCGCACGGACAAGCGGAAGACAACCAACAAGATGCACGGCGTAACACTAGCCCCGAAGATTTCGGGCAAACACAACCCAGACGGCCAAAATGAGGCTCACGTCGAGAACCTCCAGACAGCCCTCCCTGGATTGAACGAAAAGGATGCCCTCGCCGTCGCCCAGGCCGGAGGGTGGGAGGTTGATGCTCTCATTGATAGCTTGGAGCGTGAGCTGGAGGCTGCCGGCGGAGTCAAGAAGGGAATTTTCGATCTCGAGTTCACCAACACCAAGTACTTCACCTGGCTTATCGTCGCCTTCGCCTCCATGGGTGGTCTTCTCTCCGGTCTCGACCAGTCCCTGATTTCTGGTGCCAACCTTTTCCTGCCCGGCGACCTTGGTCTTACGGACCGTCAGAACAGTTTGGTCAACTCTGCTATGCCTCTCGGTGCCGTCGGTGGTGCCCTCATCCTCAGTCCCTGCAACGAATACCTCGGAAGAAGAATGTCGATTATCGTCTCTTGCGTTCTCTACACCATCGGTGCTGCACTCTGCGCTGGCGCCATGAACTTTGGTAAGCACTCTTACTCCCGTTAGGAAGGTACAATGACTGACTCTTGCTTAGGCATGATCGTCTCCGCTCGCGTCATCCTTGGCATGGGTGTTGGTCTTGAGGGTGGTACTGTTCCCGTCTACGTTGCCGAGACTGCCGAGCGTCGTATTCGTGGAAACGTTGTGTCCCTCTACCAGCTCAACATCGCCCTGGGCGAGGTTCTTGGTTATGCTGTCGCTGCCATGTTCCTTCACGTCAAGGGTAACTGGCGCTTCATTCTCGGCTCTTCCCTTCTCTTCTCCTCCATCATGTGGGCTGGTAAGTTGTTCTATGATAACCTCTGGTTCATCTTCAAGCTAACAGCCTTCCGGGCATGCTCTTCCTTCCAGAATCGCCCAGATATCTCATGCACAAGGGCAAGACTCTCGAAGCCTACAAGGTCTGGAAGCGCATTCGCGGTACCTCTACACCTGAGGCTAGGGAGGAGTTCTTCATCATGAAGGTCTCTGTTCTCGATGAGCAGCAGGTTGTCTCGGAAGGCGCTAAGAACAAGCGCTTCCCCTGGATGGACTTCTTCACCGTCCCTCGCGCTCGTCGTGCTCTCATCTACGCCAACATCATGATCCTCCTCGGTCAGTTGACTGGTGTCAACGCCATCATGTAAGTGACCCACTTTTATCATGACTTTTAGTGGGTCTGGCACTGACACCGAACTCAGGTACTACATGTCCATCCTCATGCAACAGATCGGCTTCAACGATGAGAAGGCCACTTACATGTCTCTGGTCGGTGGCGGGTCTCTCCTTATTGGAACCATCCCTGCAGTTATGTACATGGAGAAATTCGGCCGTCGTTTCTGGGCCAACACCATGCTTCCTGGCTTTTTCGTCGGTCTCGTCATCATCGGCGCCAGTTACCAGATCCCGACCACAACCAACACCACGGGTGCCGTAGCTTGCTACCTCGTCGGCCTGGCCCTCTACATGATGTTCTTCGGTTGCTATGCCTGTTTAACTTGGGTGGTGCCTTCTGAAGTCTATCCAACTTACCTGCGATCGTATGGCATGACCACATCTTCCGGTCTACTCTTCCTGTCGTCTTTCATAGTCACCTACAACTTTACTGCCATGCAGGAGGCTATGACGCGCACGGGCCTCACGCTAGGCTTCTACGGAGGCATTGCCATCATTGGATGGTTTTACCAGTACGTCTTTTCCTTCAAAACCTTTTTCCTACCTACACCACCACTTTCGATGAATATCCTCACTTCTGGGAACGTGTAACTGATCAAATAAACGTTTAGAATGGTCTTCATGCCCGAGACGAAAAACAAGAGTCTTGAAGAGATTGATCTCTTGTTCGAGAAGCCCACGAGCGAGATTGTCGCGATGAACATGAAGGACATCGCCCGCGGTCTTAGCAAGATTTGCGGAGGCGGCAAGAAGGAGAGCACCTCTCCCGGCCGTGAAATGGAAGTGGATGAGAAGAATGAGAAGGAAATCAGTGCTTGAAACATGAGTTAACGCAGTAATGTGGTGGTGGTGGCTCAAAGGCCATCGATGAATGATACCAAGATATCGCATATGAATCGCGAGTAATGCACCCCAAATGCGGGAATTTTATGCAACTAAAGTACCAAATCACTTCTGAATGAGTACCCTTGCCGTTCTGTCTCATCTAATTCGTGTTGCTTGTGGTTATGGCTGCCGCACTCATCTTCGCCGCGACGTCACCCCAATCGCCAACCCATTCCAATGCGATGAAATGCAACGCATGCGGCAAGCAAAAAGAAACCCTGAATTGACCTATCGTGCAAACCCGATACAATTGTCAAGAACGTCTCGGCATGTCGATTGAGCGATGATGCCGCGCATTCAATACCAGACACTGTGGACGCTGAAGCCGTGAGCAAGACTCCCGGACCGAAAGCGGGGCCGGTGCCCGGACCCGGGCCCGGGCCCGGGCCCGGGTCCGTGCTCACGCCACCGTTGCCAGCCCCGCCTTCCTCCTGCTTTCTCTCGTTACGTCAAACACTGACCGCAGGGTATTCGAGCACATAGTCATGCAATAATCTGGGCTTGAGATTTCGTAGAGTTAACGGATCTCGCTCCTTCCGCTCCGGCGCTCCGGACCAGGATACGATTTCCAAGGTGTCAATGTGTGAGAACATGAGCTCGCGAGAATTCAAATTGAAGTCATAGTAGCCGGTAAATTAAGACTAGGGAAGACCTGATCTGATCATCCGAGAGAATTCCATTTCTTTTGGCCTTATGTATCCAGGAGTAATTGCAGAATTGTGGCCCTCCCTTCAATCGTGCAAGTGTCGCGGGACATAATCATTCGTCCGTGGCTTGCCTTTACTCAACGTAGCTGCCCATGCTGTGGTACCAACATGAGCTTGCTCTTCATTTTGAATGCATCTTTTCCAGTGGGCTTGCGCTGCTCGACAAGCTCTTCAAGAACACCTAGCTGAAATCTTCAGGGACTTTTCTAGTAGCTCTCCATGGCGCGACGATGTCGATGTTGAAGATCAAAGAAGACCGTTTGGTCCTCCCTTATAGACTCGAGTGCTCGAATTTGGTATCGCGCAGATACCAGCAACATATCGCACAAAATCAGACGACATACTCCTCGCACAGATCGACTTGAGTCTACTTCAGCAAAAACTGTTGGTTCGTCGTCTGGACAAAATCCACCGGTAGATGTTCTGGTGCGGTCAGCCAATGCCTCCTCGGCCTTTGCAACATCAAACCGTCATACCACAAATAATTACAGTCACCGAGCGAGTAGACCTTCATCTGTTCTGGTCAAAGAACCGTATCTTTGTAAAGCCCCTGCCATTATTTCTCCTAGACCCAGCCTTCCTCGGTGGTCAGCCTAATCGGCAAACTCCCCGTTGGTAGCTAGGGCGCGACCGACCAGACGGGCACCCCGCCGCCCAGCGACGAGATTCGCGCCTGCGCTCTCGACTTCCTCTTCTCCTACGCCGCCCTCATCATGCACGAAACTGACTTCTTCCTTGCTCAAGACTTCGCCCCCCCTGGACAACCTCCTGGCCAGCCTGGCGCAACCTTTGTGCCGAGTTTCTCGCCGAGTTTCGCTATCGCGCCACCAATCACCGGTACTGTTTCGGCGAGCTGAGACTCCAACGTCTCAACCTCATTTGGCGCATCAAAACGAGATCTTGGTGGCGGGGATATTCACATGTCGACAGTCCCTCCGTGTACGCCAGCTTCCTGTCCGACCGCTTTGCGTCCCTCGCGATGGCACTCGCGTTCTTGGCGATTGTGCTCACAACCATGCAGGTGGGACTGGCGACGGAGGGTTTGACGGCCAGTGGGGCCTTCCAGAAGGCGAGCTACGTGTTTACCGTGTTCTCATCTTGGCACCGGTGGCGGGTGTTGTGGCGCTTGCGGGATTTGTGTCAGTGTTGGCAGTGTCTGATTTCAGGACGGCTCAGAGGTATGCCAAGAGGAGATTTGATGACATAGAAGTCAGTGAGTTTGATATCTCTCGATAGTACAAGCATCCTCTGTGGCCCGCTATGTCCGTCAAGAATATACACATGCCCAGAGAGATGAGAAAGATTCATGGCCGCTTCACCTGATCCCATGCGGTGCGAGGATCGCTCTGAAGCAGGAGCAACACCGCTGACTTTTGATAGACGGTCGCTGCGGGGCTGACTCCAGGGGTAGCAGCGCCGCTACCCTGGCCTGGGCAAGGTCTCTCTGTGATTGTCTGTTGGTGTCAGAATGTGTCTTCCAACTGGTCAATAGTCATTTGCCAAACAGTTGAAAGGACTGCTGGTGTGCGCTGGAAACAACCGTCAACCGTGTTCATGGGACTGGCTGCTGTAAACGTATAAAAGCCAATTGGCTGCAACAATCAGAAAATTTTGTCCGAGACCCTTGGTATGCCTACATGAGATACAATACATATAATTAGTGTATAAAAAATTCATCAGTCGTGAGTACCATCTTCTTCATCCATAAAGTCCAGGCCAGTTAGCGCCTCAAGCGACAATCTCTCATTCGTGCTTCAATGCCGCGTCTAACATTTACCCCCTTCAATACACCGTATCTCTGATCTTTGTCAACGGTCTTGTCGAGGCATAGCCCCAGGATAGAACATTGGGCCTTGCATTGCCGATTGAAGCATGTTCAACGGAACCATGATGCGAGGCACAAGAGCCATGGGCAATTCTGTTTCGTACTCAGAAGAAACTGAGCTCGAAGCCCTCGATGAGCGAACCTGTCTGAGGTCGAAGCTGCTCGTTGATTGACGTCCCTGGCTTCCCAAGTAATATGGAAACAAAAGTTTTGGCTTTTCTTCACCAGCCCAATTTGGGTGATTGCCTTCTCGTAGGAAGGGGCGAAAACTACCATCGCAACCTTTCACATCTTGCGACTGCAGAGGAACCCTGCAAGAGTTGCTAGACCTGTTGCGTTGAGACGATTCCTCTTCAAAGTCGGAGATATGTTTTGCAAGCAGGGGCAGCAAGGGGCTATCGCGAGATGAGTGTGTCCGTAGCGAATATGCAATCGATTGGGGATCCGCCGAAAAGGCATTATTGGACCGCTCAGGAACAGCTTGGCTCATGGTCGGCTGTTGTGGATGGCTTCTCAAGTTGGCACCTCCATCTCCATTATCGTTTTCCTCTTGGATCTCCTCGAGAGCATCTTGCTGCTGTTCTTCATTATCCTCTGTAATAAGATACTGAACCAAAGCGGCGGGCAAGGTCGCCTCTTCTTGAGCTGGGATCTTCAGCGGAACCTCTTGCGTCTTCGGTTGGTTTTGCTCCGATTTTCCGGTGCTCGGGAAGCGACTGTTTTCGTAATAAGGACTCCCCACCTCAGGGTTCGAAAGGCGGTCTGTTTGCGTTCCTTGGACCGACAAGACTTCCTTTCCCTTTGTACGAGAACCATCATCGCGAATAACCGATGGTGTGAGCCTGGGCTTATCGAATGCCGCAATCACAGTCCCGGCATCTGAGTCCTCATCGTCAGAAGCTTCGTGCTCAAAGATACCTCCAATGCCTAAACTGGAGCCATTGTCGTCACTATCTGTCCCAGTACTCGATGAACTTCCACTTTCGTCATCGTCGGGTGCAAGCTGGCCTTCTTGTAATGCATGATTCTCTAGATCGGCGTATGTATATCCTGCGTCTTCCGGAATAGACCCAGACGGTAGTCTTCTAGAGTAGTGTTCCCAAGCCCAGTATGGCTCTTGCGTTTCAATATCGTTTCTTTGCAGGTTCGGCGGCGGCGGTGTTGATGTCTTTTCAAGATACATGAACGGGTCCAGAGTTGCGTTCCTTGTTTTGTCGTCTCCTTTTGTACTGCCTGCTACGCCATCGTCCGACGTCTGAAGGTCCAGAACCTTGACATTATCAGATGAGCCGATACTGAGCGCCTTCGTGGCTCTGCAAGAGCTACAGCTCGGAGCCTTCAACCTAGCTGAGATCTTTGAGCTAGTAGACCTACTCCGACTGGTGGTACTCAGACTCAAGTAGCTACTGCTTAGTGAAGATCGTGAGCTGAAAGACTCGGTCTCTGACGATGAGCTTATGTATCTTCTCTCTCGTTTCATAAACTCAAGCCGCACTTCGTCTCTGATCTGTTGGCGCACTCGTTCCTTCTCTTCCTCTTCCTCTTGAATTCGTCGCCTCTCCTCCTGCTCATGTGCTAGCCTGGCTTCCACCTTTGCTTCAGCATCCATTCTGAGGCGATGTGCTTCCTGTTCCTTCAGCTGCTCCCACTCGGCTCGGGCACGTAGTTCTGCCTCCAGTTTCGCTCGAGCGATTCTCTGGCACTCTGCGAGTTCTTCTCGTTCCTGTATTCGGCGCTGTTCTTCAGCTTGCCTTTCAGCTTCGATTGCTTCTCGGGCGGCTTTCTCTATTTGTGCTTTTGCTTCCTCGAGCTCTTTTCTGGCGGCCTCCTGAGCAAGTCGGATTTCTTCCATTCTCTGCTTCATGTGCTTTTCTGCTTCTTCTTGAACCCTTTTCTCGAACTCTTCCTGCCTCTGGCGCTCCTCCCTAGCTCTTTGGTCTTCTTTAACTTTCGCTAGTTCCCTTCTAAGACTTTCAATCTCTTCGCTTTCCCGACTTTTATCTGGCGACAGGCTTGGAGTGGCTTCAGGCGGTGGCGGGGGAGGAGGCCCTCTTGGCAAAGCCTGCGATGACATGTACGGTATATGTGCAGGTTCTACGAGCGGCGGCGGCATCCCACAAGCACGGCCAGGCATAGAGCTGTATGAATTCATGTTCATAAAGGGGCCTGGTGGATGGTAATCGGGAGGAACCATCCCAGGAACATTTTCGTGAAACTTTGGACGACGATATGCCCCTGTGATATAGTCATAACTCCCGAAAGTCGCGTTGTTCGGGCTTGAATGCATCTTCTCGTTTGGCTGAGATGACTCCTGGTTCCAAGTATGTTGACGTGATGGGCCCACTCCAGGTGAATCGTCCCTATTCCTGCCACTAGTTGGACGCCTGTGTTGCCGCCAAAATGACGAAGGCTCTTTGCCCTTGACGGACGGTCGGTGGTATGATGATGATCTTGGTGGGGCTCTTGAACCCGCTGCAGTATGCAAGGGCCGATATCTTGGTGCCGGATTTGTTGTGGATTGTGAGGATGAAGATCGGCGGCCCTGTCTACTTGGAGATCTCGAGACTGAACTCACGACTGAGTTTTGGGGTTTACCATCTGCATCAACTATATGAACACGGCGCGTGGGTCCAGGCATACTGGACCGCTCCGCAGAGGTTCCAGTGTTTTTGCCTGGTCGGAAAAGAACCAAGTCTGTACAGGAGCGTTCCGGCATGGGGTTGTCACCGTCGCCAGGTCATCGTTGGAGGTTCAGATGCACGAGGTCGGGTTGTGAAGTCGCGTGGAGGATCCGCAGGCAAAAAGAGAAAATCCGATGCGGCTGTGAAGCACTCGCATAATTAGAAGAAAAGAAGAGGGGCCAGGGACATGGGAATCCAGGGCGGGTGCCCTCGCGCCAACTTATCCAAACTAAGGCTGCCACGCTGCAACAGACCATTGAAACCAGCCACCGCCTTCGCCAACAAGATACCCCGCAGTCGTATGCAGTGTTCAAATGTTGTGAATGGTTGAGAATCAGAAGCGTCGGTACGATTGGCCAGCCTGGTTTTAGACAAAATCGTTTCTAGGCGAGTGAGCTGACATACCCTGGTCTTAGTGGCTTATCATGCATATGCGCTCCATTCTCCTGCGCCAATTTTGCGACCCTCTCCGCTGCGAACCAATTCGTTGCCTCACCATTTAATAGGTCACCGTACCCGAAGATGATTGCCTTGTGTTTCCACTTCCGACTGTCAGAACTGTGTTGTCAGCGACCACGTTGTCATGTCCACGATTGGAAACCACGGAACTGGGGCCCAGTCTCTCATTCTTGGCACAGCTCCCAAATTATCAGCGCGGCGGATGGTCAGCTCGTCGATATTCGGAAAGTCTCGAATATTGCTGGTATGCCAGGTCTCATCCTTCTTCGCAATTTCATTAAACCTGCAGGTGGCAAGAGTGATCATAGATGATTGCAAAAATCAACATTCGGCCTTCGAAAAGTCAGATTTGCTTGACAGGATACTAGGCGAAGAAGGGGAAGGTCTATTGGCATCTTGTCGTTTGAGTTGAACCATGCATGCCGCTCTTGGGTCGGCTGATCAATTCGAATGTGAGTTGTAGGTTTCCTATCGCAATTGGAGGACAAATCAACTACGCCACCTGGTGGGTCTGTCAGTTGAGTGTACATTGAGACCCGTTATGAACTCGCTGGCATAGCGTTGGACCCCGTTTAATGGCTCATTCAAGTCTATAAAGAGACCAATGTGGAATGGCATAGACCTCTACCATCACAGGGAAGGCCGGGAGCGCACATTGATTACTCGTTTCCCAGGGAAGACCTGGAACTGGGGACTGGCTCGTCTGACATGAGTGAATTCCAGACAAGCCAAGCATTAATCGTGAGTTTCTCTGGATAGATGGTAGCAGTAACTTGTGAGTCAACATTTACCACGTCCCTTCGCCGAAGCCGGTTACTTGCTTAGGTGATCTAGCTCGTACTGTACAAAGATGATGCTTGAGAGAGAGTGTATTGGAGTGAGTCTGATTGGTATCTGAGCTTTCAAATTGCACTATAATGCCTTGAAGGTCGCTGATTGTGGACGGTCCCGAAAACACATTGGCTCCATGCGAAGAGAAATCAGTGGCTTCAATATGTTCATACATAGAATCACCACGATAAAAAGAGACTAGATTATTCATACGCAAGAGTCTTCGAACACGGGGTAAGTGTACGAGATGTCGCTGATTGTGGGTGTGTAAGCTTATGCATGGGTGTCTGACAATTGAGTTGCCCAACCTCCACTTTGATCCCTCAACCAATTGAAGCCAACCAGGCAGATACCGCAAAAGCCCGCATGACACCATACCTTACGGCGGCTAGCCTCCACGTGTGAACGGATTCTCCAGTTGCGGGTGTGAAATTGAGCGCATTCAACGGGCACGCGGTTGAACAGGTGCTCCGCAACCGCAGGTATGGACGACTCAAGCCCTCCAGTCTTGAAGAGACACGCATTACCTTTTATCGGGCCATCCTCAAGCACAGTTCAAATCTTTCATATCCGACAGAACTCGTGTACGTTTGGATCATGCTGTTAAATTCCGGGTCCAGTCAAACCGCAAGATCCACTCACGATGTATTAACAGCCCTGAAAAGCGCAGAAGATGTGTACTAAAACCTGTACCGCATATCTTCAGCATTTCGTCTGGCGACGGACCAAGATCCCGCATGTTATCGGTAAGCGGCAGGAAAGGGTAGCTGAGTTGGGCTGTTGGCCAAAGAGCTTCTTGAAGCCGTCACCCAACCGACACAGTCACCCGTCATTAGCGAGGGGCAGGCAGCAGAGTTGGAGGACGTTTCGTAGGAGATCTTCAAGACACCGCCATTTGTGGATGACAAGCCAACTCACTCATTTCGCAACTATTACCTCGAACTCCAGAGCGTCAACCTCGGAAGTGGGTGTCAAAAATGGGACTCGGGACACAATTCCACGGGAGTTTTGTGGCGCCTTCTCATTCTCCCAAGTCCTAGTTGTTGTATTGAATTGTATTCAATTCAGCAAGACCGAACGGTCAAGCGTTTCAAAACCCCAAATATCATCACATTCATATTCGTGTTCGTAATCCCGCCCCAACTCCTCTGGAGTCATCACCTTCCCAGAAACCTTTCATGAATCCCCAAGTTGCCCGTTATCCTGCCTGCTTTGTTCTGTCGGGGATGGCAGTCCCAGTGTATGCTCTGAGGTTTCTCTAGTACCGCTGCTGTCCGACCATTGCCAGCTCGCCTCAGGGGGAGATGAATGTCTGAACGTCGTTGAACCAAAACCAGACTCTAGGTCAAAGTCTGCAGATAACGGTGACAAATTGTTGCTATCGATATCCGGTAAAAGGGGTACTTCCCCACTCGTCAACCTCCTGAAGCCCGATAAAGAGTGCGGTCGTAGCATGCACTCATCTCGTGGCATCATCCGTCCTTGTTTCGTCCATGTCCTGTCCTCGTATGACAGTTCAATCTCCATCGTCTTCATGATACCTGAAGATGGAGGTTCGGGAAGAACACCAACACTCGCAGTAGCTGACTTTCCTGCTGTGGCGGTGCAGGACTCCGACCCAGAAGAAGAGGAAGACGACGATCCTGGCCCTGAACGTAGTGGGAAAGTCCAGGACGCCCTATTTCTGTTCGGTGTTGGCCGACAGGATCGTGACTCTGGGCCTGAGATTCGTGATTCGTAGGTGAAGTCGTCAAAACGCAACCTCGGCATCTCCATCGACTGCGACGGCTCGCTCCGTGAGAGAGAGCCTCTGAAAAAGTTCTTAGACATCGTATCGGTCGTCTCGCTTGTTACGCCCGTTAACTCGATAGTTGGTAACGATCTAGTCCTCCAAGGCCCCCTGCCCTGTTCCTCCCGCTGCCTCCTTCCACACAATTGTCGGACGAGAGGCGTGAGACTCGGTGCACAAGCAGCGGTGATACCAATTCCAGGTTCGACAGTGCTCCAAATGGCGAAGTTGGCGGTCTCTCCTGTATGATAAAAGAGTAAGCACGCGTTTTAAATGCCATTCATGGGCTTCGTGCCCCTCCAAGCTGGTAAAGTTTAGGTGTGCATGGGCAGATCGATTGACGTACGAAGAAAGTTTCCCTCGCTCAATACCGACGGTACTGTCACCGCTCGAATAATAGTGGCGATACTCGCGCTGCAAAAAGTCAATCCATGTCAGCATCTCCATCACCAATCATAGTTATGCCACCGGAGCGGAAGGTTGGGTGTTGCGCATGCCACCAAACCATCGAGATGGGAAACGTACATTGAAGCAAACCCTAGCAAGAGCACAACCAGAATTTTGGTCTTTTTGCGCAGGTCCAACGACCAGACAATAAACAAGGGCAATATCCCAAATGCCCAGTCCGCAATGCAGTTCAGTGTGGCGGCTGTGAATGTGGTGCCGAGAACGACGGTTTTCGAGAAGCAATGGCCTGGGGTACGAGGACCCTCGTCCCAGAATACGTGTACCGGTCGGCACTGGAAGGCGACGAGGAACAGGTACAGAAACCCAAACACCAGCGTCGACAGCAGCAGTGCTCGCAGAATCCAGACGTGCGTCGGAACGATCGCGATGCGCAGAAGTAGGATGCCGACGCAGACTTTCAGGAGGATTGTCGTGAGGAGATACAGGAGTTCGCCAGCAAAGAAGTACTGCACGTTGGAAGTCAACACAGCAGTCCGGTAATTTCGTTTTGTTGTCGTCAAATCTGTCGCAGAGGTGGACCCCAAGTCTGCAACGTACCTGGAGAGCTTTCCGTCGATCTTCTGGCGTTATCTGTGTCGCATCGCGGCCCGTACCATGTACTACTCCCAGGATTTCTGTGACCAAAAACACGGTAAAAACAGCTTGGAGCAGGCAAAGAAGCTTGTCGTCGGAGGTCACGGTTCGCGTGATGAAAACTTTCGAGTACAACCGCAGAGCGACGGCGATGGGCGTGAGGCAGAGAAAGAGAATGGCAACCGCAAGAACGCGGCGAGGTCGGTTCGGATCGATGTCGACGTCGGCATCCACCATGCTCCGATGGGGATTGAAGTCCGTTTACGAGGTCCACCACTCTCTACTCGGGCGACATGGCGGCGGGCAGCAGAAACAGGTTCAAGGTAGGTTGCGAGAAAACAGAGAAGATCGTGGGCAGAATCCTTCGTCTTCTATTGCTGGAACAGGATCCCTAGCGGCGTTGGGCCTGGCCCCTTTACGGCGGTCGACGGCAAGGGGGCACGGATGCGTAGGGGGGGGCGGCTAGGATCTACGTCCACGCGGCGTCCGGCGGAACTTTAAAGAGGGCGGGAAAAGAAAGTATTTGGGTCGGCACTTGAGCACAGGAACTCAAGATCAGCAGTCTTGAGTCACGGGCAGAGGTTAAACAACGTTATGAATAGAGTCTTCCCGGCTGAAGTATGGCAGATGCAGTAGGTTGACGGCACGACGGGAAGGATGACCCATGAGACAGACTCGCGAGAAGCTTGAAGAAAGCTTGAGGAAAGCTTGACACTCGGGGAGAGGGGCGGCACCAGCTCACATGTCTACTGGGCATGTTCACCTTCTAGAAATGCGATCTTCAACCAAATTGGTGCAAGCTGCCCGCAGACGCCGTCCACAGCTGTGGCTTAAGGTTGGACCAATCGGGGCCCTGAGTCAGTGGGTTTTGGCTGGTGTCTTGGACAGTTTAGCTCTTTTATGCAAACGGCATACCTACCTAGGATCGAGCTGCCGTTTGTACGATGCACCGATCATGGGGAAATTCATCTGGAGAATGCGGCCGTTCAAGCTCTGGAAAGAAAGACAGAAGATCAAAAGGCAAAGGAAACATGATGCGTTGAGGTGTCAACATTGACGGAGATCTGAGACATTGGGTTACTAGTCTCGTGCGCGTGTGGCTGAATATATGGGCAGATAGATTAGATGATATGATGAGTGAACGACGGAAGAGGCAATAGACGCGGAAAATATGCCACTGGCGTCAGACGGTCTGGACTTTCTCTCCGCCCGCCCCGGAATTCTTCTCGTCAATGTCCACAGCTCCAGACATCGTGGAGATGGCGTCGAGCTCAGCCACCCCGCGTAGGACGGGCGCATCCCCAAATGTGCCAAAATAATCAAGGTCATCCACCGCTTGCTTTTCCGGCATGGGCCACAAATAGTCCAGGAGGAGGTATATCAGACCTGACACAAGACAGCCCACAAACCACGACAATTGATAAAGCCTCGTCCAGCCCGCCCATACCTCGCTTGGAGCAACAGCGCGCTGCGCCAGACCTGGGATGAACAGCCACGCGCCCAGGCACCAGGCGATGGCTGCTCGCCAGTTCCATCCCTTGGTGTACCAGTAGATGCTGTTGGACGAGTTCCCGTAGAGGTCGGTCAACTTGATTGTCCGCTTGCGGAGGAGGAAGTAATCAGCGAACATGATCCCCATGAGCGGGCCGAGGAAAACGTTGAAGCTGCCCACGACGGTCAAGAAGTTACTAGCGCTGTTGAGGAGCGCCCAGGGCTGCATAATGAACACGAAGACAATAGTGAAATAGCCCCCGCGGCGGACCGTGAACCAACGCGGTAGCAGGGCGGCTAAGTCGATTCCGGCGACCACGCAATTGGATGCGACAACCATGCCGAACTGCGAGAACATGAAGGCGATGCTCGCAAACGCGATCCCCGCTCGGGCACCAGAGTTATCTTCGTTCTTACGCACGGCTTCTAGGAAAGCGTAGGGCTGCCACAGGAGCTTGCCCTCATCGGGGTACAGCGTCGCCGCGCATGAAGTGCAGATGATCCCGACACAGGCTACGATGATGGTCCCCAAAGGTACCATGATTAGCTGCGCTAAGACTTGATCTCCCGGCTTTCGTGCGTATCGCGTGTAGTCCGACTGAGACCACATGTGTGTGGCGATGCCCCCAATATTTGCCGTAACAGCCGCAACGAAGGCCCAACCGAGATCGCCTCCCGTAGCTGGCTTGACACCCGAGACCTTACTCACATCTGCGACAAGGGCACCTCCTCCCTCAGCTCGCACGGTGGACCAGATGAGAAGTGCAAACACGGTTGTAGCAACAGTGGTGGAGGCGATCAGAAACGGTTTCCGGTAGTTCTCCGGACTGGACCAGATCATTGGGAGGCACAGCAGCAAATAGAGTACGAAGGATACGAGGTCGTACGTCTTCATCGTACCATCCGCAAGCTCTGTGTCCAGATTGAGAAAGGACGGCCAGATGCATGTCAAAAGAACCTTTAGGCATTGGCTTCCGTACCACGTGTTGGTGGCTGTCCAGACAAAGGATAAGAAAACGCGGATGGCCTTCATTGTTATTAGCCAGCATGTCAGAGGAATTAGTTTGAGCCTCCGAATGGCGACATACCATTGGGAAGAGGTAGCCCCAGATGCCCCAGTTCTGCTTCATCCATAGTGGAAAACCAATGTGCCACTTTGCGCCAGGGTGGCCGCCAGCTATGCAGACAAAGCCAACAAAGGTATGGGCGACGATGATGGCAATCATAGATTGCTATGCTCATTGATTAGTTAATGAATTGCCTCTGTGAGGCGGCAGCCACAGAGGAAGACGACGCTTACCCAAACATTGAGTCCCAGAGAAATGAGGGAAGATCCTGTTGTCCAGCCCCCAACATTGAAAGAACCTGTCACCATCCAGAGGCCAACGAACTCCCATGGGCCATATGTGCGGCGGGAAGGGGGCAACGGCCGCGTGTCTTTGTTGACGTAAATGTCCACATCTGTATCGGTATCTCGATTTACCTCAATGCGTCTAATGAGGCGGCGACTCAAAGGTGTTGGTGTCGCCATCATTCAGTACTAATCGTTGCTGTCGACTTGACCCAAAGCGAGAGAGCCGCCTATGAAGTTTTCAACTCTCTAAAGCCAGCATGAGAGTGTATTTTGCTCGGGAGGTTTAATTTTATAGAAAGCTGTTGATCTTTTCGCAAGACAATCTTTCGTCGAGAATGATAAGAAGTACAATTTCGTTTCTGTTGTGCCCGCCTCGGGCATTTGCCGGGTGTAAGCATGCTTTGTAGTCATGATAAGGATCGGTCTCTCGATACCGAGAGATGCGAAGATAGCAGAGAAGCCCCTCTTCGTGACCCCCAGCAGATCATACCCTTCCATGATGATTGTGGACCCATGCAGATGTTCATGACCAATGGGAGAGCTTGCATCTCCATGGACTGCAGTTAACCAGTTCACCAGTTTAGCAGTCGTACGCCCCGCGATAAGCTTGCATGTCCGTGGTAGCCCCGCAGTTCGAGCTGATGTCGAAGAGTTGATCAGTTCTTCCGAAATAACAATACGAGCTCCTATCGAACCATCGTATCATGTACAGAAATTCAAAGTGACATCTTCACGTACAGCTTATAAGTACTGACGGGAGGGTTTCATCAAAACCCAACAGCTCACTTGCCAATAGCGCCTTCATAAACCTTATCCCCAGTCGCATAACATCATCAACAGTGATCTCAACATGTCTCAAACAGAAACAATTTCCCAGTCCGGGAAGCGTACCGTCACTTTACATAACGGGACGGTGTTCAGCTTCAACTCGAACGTCTCTACAAACCTCGAGAAGATCCCCGTCATTGACGCTGCGGGCATCTGGAGTGACGACATCACGGAACGAGAAGCCGTTGCCCAGAAGATTAGAGAAGCTTCGAGGGACATTGGGTTCTTTTATTTGATCAACCATGTGAGTATTCCTAGACCATGTACGAAGGTAGAGGAGATCTTATTTAACTCGACGTCCCAGGGAATTGACCAAAGGTTCGCGGATGAGACGATGGAGCAGGCAAAACGCTTCTTCGCCTTGCCTGAAGAAAAGAAGATGGAGGTGTTCACCGGTCTCGTGCCGAACGAGTACGTCGGTTTTCATCCCATGGAGTGCTATAACCGAAACGGGTGGAAGCACCAAGGTAGGCCGCCATTACCCACATCAACCACGTCCGTGTAGCTAAACGCCGTGAAAGATCTAAGTGAAGCCTTCAACTGGGCCTACGACGCCCGAGAAGACCCAGAGGCAGTGGACAAGACCGAAGAGTCAGTCAGCATCTGGCCATCCGACGTGCCCGGATTCCGCGAAAACCTCTATGCCTATCATACTGAGCTGCTTCGTCTGTCTCGTCGCCTGACTCGCATCTTCGCACTCGCTCTGCACTTACCTGAAGATTATTTCGACGAGTACGTCAAGCGGCCAGAGGCAGGCATGCGCATCTTGCACTATCCCGAGCAGAAGCACTCAGTGGACGATCAGAATGGCATCGGCGCACACACTGATGTGGAGTGCTTCACCATCGTCACCCAAGATACTTCAGGGGGCTTGGAGGTGCTTAGCAAAACTGGTAACTGGGTGAAGGCAGAGCCCATCCCTGGCTCGTTTGTCGTCAACATTGCCGACTGCTTCATGAGGCAGACGAACGACTTCTTCGTGTCGACAATCCATCGAGTCATCAACAAAAGCGGTAAAGAGAGGTACTCGGCCCCGTTCTTCTTTGGCTTTGACAGGCAGAAGGTGCTTGAGCCTGTGCCGACTTGTATCAGCGATGAGAATCCGATGAAGTATCCGATCATGACTGGTGGGGAGTATTACGCCTTCCGAACGAATAGACAGAAGTCAACAAACACCAGGAACTCAGAGACAGATCAGAAGTAATAAATCACACTGGACGTTTTTCTGTCATTGTGCATCGGCTTCGAATTGAGGAATCATTTTGTCCGCGTATAGAAACTATTCAGTCTGACTTTGTCAAGCTTCTCTTTCGTTTGCTGGCGGGTCAAAAGGCCAAGTAAAGCTGTTCAAAAGGGTTACAGAGAAAATATCGCCGTCCTCTCCATCTCTTGACATATTGTCCGAGTATGGAGACCATACAAGTTGCGGTTCAGTTTCGGTCGTGATCTCTTGAGTTAACGTAGATACACGCCGATCCACGTCCGTAAGTCGAGACAATAGGCGTTGTTTTGCGGTCACAGCAACGTTGCTGTAGTTCTCCAAGTGCCCCAAGAAGCCCACCATAGACATGACAACCCCTTTCAAATTGCCATAATCCGATCGTGTCAAGTTGTGCTTACCCGAGACGCCAATCAACATGTGGCCAACACCGGCAAGCTGCTGAACAAGAGGCGACCCACCAGCTCGGATGTACTCTAAGGGTATTGCCTCCATGTTCTGCATCATCTCTTGCGCTGTCTGACATGCTGCTTGGAGGCTATCTTCTTCCGAAATTGTTGAGAGCATCCTTGCTAGGTGGATAGTGCACAGGATATTCGCCGCCTGGAAGCCGCACCGATTCCTCCCGCTGTCGCTCGACCGAGTGGTTGCGCTACCAAAATGAGGTAACAACTCCGCCTGAATCCTGGAAAGAGTTTCCGAGATTTCTCTGGTTTTACTAGAGTCGTGGTTGTTGTGAAGTATTGACCTCCGATTCTGCTTCCGCGTCCGGAAATCTGATATTGCGTGCTCGAGGACCCGGTACAAATCGGTTGTCAGGTTCCATCCTTCAAACCAATTCTCAAACTTCCCATCTCGGCCTGGGATGAAGGCTAAATGATGTGTCCCACACGGATAGCCAACATCAGAATGAGCCTCGGGGCAACGAATGAGGCTCCCCAAAACACAAGCTGTGTGCACTTCTAGTCGATACAGCGCCCACCAAAGACGGCGTCTGACCTCTTTGTCACATTCTGTTGTGTCAGCCGGCCATCGCGATTCATCATGTAAGCTGAACCGGGCCGACATGCCATGATAGAGTGCCAAGTATTTATGGATTATGGCGGTGTCACCTTCCTGCGCCCCAAGTAAAGCTAAGAGGCCATATGATCGTATAAGATCGATGTCCGGACTGTCAAAATCGACAGGCACAAGTCGCACAGCCTCCTGAAGATAGTCGTTCGCGAGACTTGCGAAGTCAGACGGAGCCATATCATCGGTGAATACAGCCCGCTTTGCGACATGTTGAGCACTTAGAGCGCACATGCAAATGAGACTCATGTACTCCGACGAGCCGGAAGGGAATGTGCCCTCTCTCCAGCCAACCCATAGCTCTCTCTCGCAGAAGAACGGGAACCTGCAGAGCAGATGAGCAGCGATTAGGACGATCGCGAATATGCGAATACTTACGTTGGATGTATCGTATCCAAGTACACATCTAGCAGCGCAGTCACGATCTTGCGATTATCTAATTGACAGCGCCTGCCTTTGCCATCACCGTGACTACCGTCAGAGCCTCGCGGCTTCGTGCCCCGCTTCTTGGGTTGCCGGTGCCGCGTGCACTCTTGGCCGTACTCAATGCAGGTCAAGCATGACTTATTGCCGGGAGACGATGCATCTGCCGGGGCAGCCCGGCATTTGATGCCCCGTTTGTGGCAGAAGTCGCACGCCTGGGTGATGCGTCTGGACTTGCGCTGGGGCGTGGGGCGAGTCATGGCAGACCGGAGTTAGGGAGTTTATGTTGTTGATCGTCAATGACTTGACATCGCAATCTTAAAAGACAGGTGAGATTGATGAGAGATGTTCGCAGCGAGGGAAACTCCGTCTAAATGGCCGACTTGACGAGGTAAATGACTAGAGAACATCACCGCTTTGTCGGGGATAATCTGTCTGAAGGAAACATGTACAGGAAGATAAGATGTTGTGGGCCTAGAAACTCGAGAGATTAGCCCGCTGCTATGAGTCCATGTGACTAGGATAAGGTAGGTAGCCACATCCGCGGACCGCTAACGCCGCGGGGAAATAAGCCCTCCTGCTGTATTTCTCCAGCCAACTTGCTTGCACCCACTTTGCGGTTTCAAAGTCCGACAACGTTTTTACAGCAATTTTACATAACGATTTCCAGGAATCAGTTTTTTCCGAACCATTGTATTAGAACACTTTGGTGATAGTGATTGCTTGGTATACGCCTCGATGATGCGAAGCTATCAACCGTTTTTATGATACGTAGAGATGCGAAGCGGGTCACGAGTTGGATTCCTTCCGGATAGAGAGGATAACAAAGCTATTCGACGATTGCTCTCTGACTTCCGAAAAGTTGCGGTGCTATTTATATTTTCTGATTTAATCATTGTGGTGATTCGTTGTAGATACGTAATCCCACCGGCTGGAGTGACTACATGTTCATCTGATGAACGCCTCATGCGGTACAGGCGAAACTCAATGTGACCACACTCTTAGTGTTAGGATACATGTAGCTGGCACAAGTCAGAGGCATCAGTTGGAAATCACCGCAAGAACCAAGACAAGATTATGTGAGTTGCCTCATAGATCTCAATATATCAAGACTAGAAACTGACGCCGACGCTGCCCAAACTTGAATTGCATCAACCTGCCAAATATCTGTACCTGACTGCGTCTCAGCCTCTTCCTCTTTGCATCATCTACTCGTCCCAGATGGTAGCGACAACAGCGCCCGTAAGCGTAACAACGCCAACCTTGCCGCCCTCCGCCTCGGGGACGATCTTGCCGGACTCGAGGTCGCGCTTCCAGATGACGACGGTGCGGTTGTTCTGGTGGCCCACTGCGATGAGGTCGCCGGCCTTGTTGATGGAGAACTGGCGCGGCGACCAGCCGCCCGACGGCGCCAGCTGCACCAGCTCCAGGGTGCCGTCTTCCTTGATGGCGAAGGTGGAGAGCGTGTCCGAGGGCCCGGAGCCGAGGATCGGGGAGTCGCGAAAGGAGACGTCGCGGTTGGAGACGATGAGGAACTTGTTGTCCGGCTGTGTGTAAATCGCGCCCACGTGGTCAGCCAAATATGATCTTTTGTTCGACGTGTAAAACATTACAAATCGCGGAAGCAGAATGCGGCCGGGCGGTACAAATTAAACGAAAATTCAACTCGGTACGGCATTTAAAATAAGGCCCAGAAAATGATCGGCAAGCCTGCCTGCAAGGGGCCCGAAAGAGGAAGATGAAGAATGTGGGAACAGTGGAACGGCACAAACTTACAGTGAGGGCAATCTCGCTAGTCGGGGCTTTTGTCGCCGGGAGGTCAGCGCTGATGGCCGGGATGGAAAAGACCTTTGTGAAGGCGAGGCCGGTCTCCTTGTACTCGACCTTGTACGAGTAGATGTTCTGGTCGAGCTCGCCGTTGAAGTAGAAGAAGACGTCGCCGTTGGCGGCGGTGCGGAAGACGCCGTGGCGGGGGCCGACGCCGGGGCCGGTGACCAGGCCGTCGACCTCCTTGATCGGCGCCACGGTGTTGGAGTCGTAGGAGTAGACCCGCACCTTGTCGCCGCCCAGGTCGGCGAGGAGCACGTACTGGCCCTTGGGGTCGTTGATGACGTGGTGCAGGTAGGAGGTGTCCTGGCGGGAGGCTACCGGGCCGGGCTGGTCCAGCGTCGGGAAGATCTCCTGAAGAGGACCGGTGCCCGGGAGGGCGCCTTTGTCGCCAAGGGCGAAGACGGCCGCTGCGCTTCGGTTGCTACCGAGATGTGTGAGCTTGGTATCCCTTGATGTTGTTGCTTTCCCTTCTAGACTTGTCGGGGCAGGTGGATAAGAGAGTCCCGCATATCCGTAGATGGGGGTCACGATTTCTGGGGAACGGGGGAATGGTGTTGCCGATTGGACCACCATGAAATGAAGGACGGGCGAATAATCATCCCATCTTCACAGCTTGCAAGCTCGGAGAACGACGACTCGGAGGGAGGACTTGTGAAAGATAGTGTAAGTACTTACTATGAAGCAGAGACATAGCCCCGGACGCCAGCGGGCGTGGTGACGATCTCGCCAGCGACGCCGCTAAAGGGCGCCGAGACACGGGCGATGCGGGTCAAGGCGCCGCCCTCCCCGATGGAGAAGGAGTTTAGCGAGCCGTTGGGCTGCGAGTTGGAGCCGCGGTCGAGGCAGTAGAGCACCCTGTTGGCGCCGTCGAGGGTGAGCCAGGCAGGGTTGACATCGCAGTCTGCCGTCTTGCTGGCGACGGAAAAGCTGTAGTTGCCCCCGGCCGATCCGGCCAGCGACAGCGTCGTGACATTTCCGCCCGAGTCGGCCGCGTAGAGCGTGACGGCGCTGCAGGAGGCGGCCCAGAAGGCCGAGCCTGCCAAGAGGCTCTTCAAGGGAGATGAGGAGCGCATGGTTGTGTGTTTTGATTTGAGGAACCTTCTTTTTTTCGGAGGATTAGTGGCCGATTTGATAAGCCAAGCTAAAGGACTTGGCTTGTCTCTCGAGAGAGATGAAGAGACAGACGGAAAATGTGCTCACCCAAGGTTGAGATGGAAAAAGAATGGAGCTATCGCGAATGAGTGGGCGACTGGTGGAATGAGCGGAACTTGGTGATAATTCCAAGTAAAACAGGCAGGTCGACGCAACCGAGATGGTGTGGGAATCAGTCAAGGTGTTGCGACTCGCTGCTGCAAAGAGACAGAAAACGAATGGAATCCGGGACGTTTTGGTCCTGGTGTTTGAAAAGAGTGAGGCGATCTGCTGATCCGATAATGATGCTTCCGCTAGTCAGCCAAGTTGCGCAGCTTTCTTCTCTTCCTCGTAGACTTCACGATCACCACCACGGGGCTGCACAACGTGTTAATATACTCCGGACTCTGGACAACATCCGCCCTTAGTAATGCCAACCGGTCGCTACCGAACCCGAGTAGACGATCCCAAGAAATCGGTATTGACGGAGATTTGAAGGGGCCCCGGATTTGTGACGTCCCATGACTCGTCCGCAGTCCCTCTTAGACGAGTCTCACCTGTGGCAGCATTGAGCCAAGACTTTTGACGACCATCATGAACCATGACGGGAATAGCTCTCTTTTTTCTATTTCTTCGCACTCGCAGCAACTTCTCCCTGGGTGGGGGCCGAGACGCGTTTCTGCTGCCCTCCATGGGCCCCTTATTCCGAACGAAGAACACCTTATTGCGCCTTTTTGCGCCCCAATGAGCATACTAATGTAAACCTTAAAAAACGGCCGCCGGGGGCATCGGTACCGCCGAAAAGGGGGACGGACTCCGGTTCCAGAACGACGGCGCCGGGGCGGGAGCTTCGAGGCAGGGGTTTGCCTGCTTCATAGGGCGAATCACCCGGACAAGGTTTTACAGATTGAGTAGGTCAAGAGGCTGAGCAGGTGAGCGCCAAGCCCTACGACGAACCAGGTTGATTGATACGATTAAACAGGCATTTGTCTAAACTTGGCCCTGGAGCGTTGGACATGCAAATCTGGTCATTATGACGGGGGGTCGTGGGGGGCTCCGCCAAGATGGATGGCCCTTGTAGCAGAGACATCCGTCACATATTAGCCTTTCTGACGGATATCGAGCAGAGAGGCGCCCGACTCTACCGAAAAACCGAAGCTGTTTTCTGGGATTTCTGCCCATCCGAACAGACCCCTTATGGGTCAGATCCATATATCCCCCATCAGTATAAGATGAACCCGTTCGTAGTCACAGAGCCCCATTGAGTCTGTTCGCTCTGTCCTCAAGCCTTACAGCTCGATATCCCATCGTAAACCATTACATTCGTTTCTTATCACCGGGCTGTACCGTCTGTACATACCACAGCCATGGATTCTCCACGCTCTTTTGGACGCTTCGTCGTCGCTTCACTCCTTTTCCTTGCCCCCTCTCTGGCCAGTGCCCAGGACACTGCCGCCAAGGGCGTCGCTCTGCAGGCGTGTCTGAAGACCGCCGGCGTCCGCAACATCATCAGCACCGACGCCACCTGGGCCGACGAGACCGTCGGCTTCCAGAAGCGCATCAAGGTCGACCCGGCCGCCATCTCGTTCCCCGAGAACAAGGACCAGATCGCCCTGTCTCTCGACTGCGCGCGCAATGCCTCCGCCAAGGCCACCGCCCTCGGAGCGCACCACTCCTTCCAGGCGTACGGCTTCGGAGACCCGGGCAGCTTGGTCATCAGCATGGCCGCCTTCAACTCCGTCTCCTACGACGAGGCCACCCACCGCGTCACCTACGGCGGCGGCTCCCACGTCGGCCCCGTCCTGAAGTACACCTGGGACACCGCCGGCCGCCACTTCCCCCACGTCCGCGGCGCCCACGTCGGCCTCGCCGGCTCCAGCATCGGCGGCGGCTACGGCTCGTCCTCGCGCCACCTCGGCACCCCGATGGACAACCTCGAGTCCATCGAGTACATGCTGTACAACGGCACTGTCGTCAATGCCGCCAAGGGCTCCGACCTCTTCTGGGCCGCGCAGGGCGCCGGCGCCTCCTACGGCATCATCCTCTCCGTCACCACCAACACCCACGCGCCCCTGTTCCCCACCGCTGTCAACTTCACCCTCTCCATCGGCAGCGTCGACGTCGACACCGCCGCCAAGGCCCTCGTCGCCATCCAGGACTACTCCCTCAGCAAGGACTGCCCCGACGAGCTCGCCCTCCGCTGGAGCCTGAGCGCGCCGCCTTACTCCGGCACCGGCTACTTCTACGGCGACCCGGCCAAGTTCGACGACGTCATTGCGCCCCTTGTCTCCTCCCTCAACACCCTCGCCCCCAACGCTACCGTCGTCAAGAAGACCGAACTCCCCTTCTGGGATATGGAGGTCGCCGTCGCCGGCGCCGGCATGAACCAGCCCGAGGGCGGCACCCTCGGCGGCCGCTCCTTCTACACCCAGGCGCTGACCACCACGACCGACCACCCCCTGACCGTCGAGCAGGCCAAGATCCTCTTCGAGAGCACGACCCTCGCCTTCAACCGCACCGACCTGCGCAAGTCCGGCTTCCTCGACCTCTGGGGCGGCGTCTCGCGCGACATTGCCGACGCCGACACCGCCTACGCCCACGGCAAGAACCTCTGGCTCATCCGCTGGGAGGCCAACTCGGCCGACGCCAACGCCCCCTACCCCGCCGACGGCACCACCTACATGAAGGGCCTCATCAAGCCCTTTGAGGACGCGCTCGTCGCCGGCGGCCAGGAGCTGAGGGGCTTCGTCAACTACGCCGACACGGAGCTCACCGAGGCCGAGTGGAGCGCGCGTCTCTACGGCGCCAACTTTGACCGCCTCAAGCAGATCAAGGCCGCGATTGACCCCGAGGGTCTGTTTACCAACCACAAGCAGGCCATTCCCCTGCCTTAAGTGAGCATTGTGCTCTGATGGGATGTGTAGCGTCGAAATGGGAAATAGTAAAACGAAACACTAGACCGCCAGGTTAGGAAGGCCTAGGCCAGATTAGCAAATTGAAACATTTCTTCAAGCCCATATCCAAGTAATAGGATGTTCTCTCTGGAATCGTGAACTGCTACCCATGGCCTCCGTCTGTACCACTGCTGGTGACCTCTGAGCTTCGTACGTTTCTGAATCAGCAGTGACAGTAAAACACCGTAGGGCGCGTTTCAAAAAGTTGCCGTGATAATTAGAAGATGAAACTCGATGGTGTATGCTTGAAGAAGAACTCCGCACGCCTCCTGAATTATCTGTGGAGAATAAGGTCAGCAACATCGACTTCTCCAACTTGCTTCCCCCTCACCCCATGCGGGGTAAATTCAAAGCCCCCAACTGCATCCATGGAGGTGGAGGCCCTCGGTCGACATTCTCACGAATCACCCCAAGCCGGCTAAATGCAACTTGTGGAGGCGTGGGGATGGCACCTCAATCTTCAATGGATTTAGCAGAGAGCAACACCACGATAAAGGTTGACTCTTGTCGTCTTGCTCTTGTATTCACTGTTGCCTCTCTCTCAATTTCTCCAGCTAGAGAAGCACCACCCAAAAGATGCCTACCATACGGAATCCCATCCTCCCCGGCTTCAACCCGGACCCCTCCATCGTGAGGGTCGGAGGCGACTACTACATCGCGACCTCGACCTTCGAGTGGTTCCCCGGCGTGCAGATTCACCACTCCAAAGACCTCGCAAACTGGACGCTCGCCACGCGCCCTCTGACCAGGAAATCCCAGCTCGACATGCGCGGCGACCCGGACAGCTGCGGCGTCTGGGCGCCCTGCCTTTCCCACGACGGCGACAAGTTCTGGCTCGTCTACACCGACGTCAAGCGCAAAGACGGCTCCTACAAGGACACCCACAACTACATCGTCACCGCGCCCGCCATCGAGGGCCCCTGGTCCGACCCGTACTACATCAACTCCTCCGGCTTCGACCCGTCTCTCTTCCACGACGACGACGGCCGCAAGTGGTTCGTCAACATGATGTGGGACCACCGCCGCCGCCCCCACGCCTTCACCGGCATCGTGCTCCAGGAGTTCGATCCCAAGCAGGGCAAGCTCGTCGGGCCCAAGAAGAACATCTTCCGCGGCACCGAGCTGGCCCTCGTCGAGGGCCCCCATCTCTACAAGCGCAACGGCTGGTACTACCTCCTCACCGCCGAGGGCGGCACCGCTTACGAGCACGCCTGCACCCTCGCCCGCTCCCGCGACATCTGGGGCCCGTACGAGCTGCACCCGCAAAAGTACGTCATCACCTCTAAAGACTCCCCCTTCGCCGCCCTACAGCGCGCAGGCCACGGCG
The DNA here is from genome assembly GCA_025328335.1 of Colletotrichum sp. SAR 10_65. NCBI lineage: Eukaryota > Fungi > Ascomycota > Sordariomycetes > Glomerellales > Glomerellaceae > Colletotrichum > Colletotrichum sp. SAR 10_65. Next base: position 185,336 of record JAKMWQ010000040.1, read on the forward strand.
ACATCGTCGACACCCCCGAGGGCAAGACGTACATGGTCCACCTCAGCGGCCGTCCGACGACGCAAAAGCGGCGCTGCGTGCTCGGCCGCGAGACCGCCCTACAAGAAGCATACTGGGCGGACGACGACTGGCTATACGTCAAGAACGGGCCCGTCCCCTCGCTGCACGTCGAGGTTCCCGGAACCCCCGACGAGACAGCCTACTGGGCCGAGAAGAAGTACACCTTCGAGAACGGCCTGCCGCAGGATTTCCAATGGCTCAGAACACCCGAGCCCGAGCGCATATTCCGCACCGAAGGCGGCAAGCTCACACTAGTCGGGCGGGAGTCTGTCGGCTCCTGGTTCGAGCAGGCCCTCGTCGCCCGGCGGCAGACGCACTTCTCCTACGACGCCGAGACCGTCGTGTCCTTCTCCCCCACCGACGAGCGCGAGTTCGCCGGCCTGACGGCCTACTACTGCCGCTACAACTTCTTCTACCTGACCGTGACGGCGCACTCAGACGGCAAGCGCGAGCTGCTCATCCAGAGCTCCGAGGCGTCGTGGCCCGACGGCAACCTCACAGAGCCGTTCGTGGACCCCGTGCCGCTGCCGGACGAGGGCAAGGTCAAGCTCGCGCTGACGATCCGCGGGCCGGCGCTGCAGTTCTACTACGCGCTCGAGGGCGAGGAGCTGAAGAAGGTCGGGCCGGTGTTTGATGCGTCGCTCATCTCGGATGAGTGCGGCGGGCACCAGGCGCACGGCAGCTTTACGGGTGCGTTTGTGGGCGTGGCGGCGTCGGATTGCAACGGGACTGCGCGGGAGGCTACGTTTGATTACTTTGTGTACCGCCCTGTCCATGATGAAACTGACCGCTATGAGATTTGACGAGAAGGAAGTCCGGGTATATTAATGTTTCAGCACTTGGATGGTGCCAGCAGAAAGATGTCCGGGGGGGATAGAGCTCCAATTTACATCAAAGAATCGGAGTCCCCCTTCGAGATGATATCAGTTTTTGGAAACATCTGCAGAGCTTACAAGTCGGCTTGATCCCCGCGTTAATTGGCAGTTAATTGACGGTAAAGCTCTGTTGACCTTCTGGACTGTATCTTAGATGTTAAGGACTGCGTAATGAATTCGAAAAACAAGACTACTTTAACTTGCCTTGAAAGCGCCCTTGCGTACTCCATCTTGCTGATGTTTCTTCACAACCCGAGCCCAGTCGTCGTTCACTCTCTTATGTCGAGAGCTCAAACGTCAGGAGCCAATAATCAGATGCCATTGGTCTCCCAGAGTGATTGGCCAACGGCAGTCGAACGCTTCGCGGATAACATTCGGATTCCTGACATCGCCACTTCTCCCTCCCGGATTTGGCCGGACACGTACTCGTCCAATGACTTGACACGCTGCTTACTCACAGGCTTTTGGCTGCGTGAACCGAGGATCCATCTAGATTTGACGGTGCCTCGCATTCACCGGAGATGTTCATATTTGCTTGCCGTTCCTGAATCAGACGAGAGGGCGAGAGCCGGTCTTTGAGTTCCGACCTGCACGCCTCTGGAGAGCCCGAGATCATCTCCCCAGCACAACCAATACGGGAAACCGACATGCTCAGCTGCGCAGGGTCGTTACGCCACACGGCGGTGAACGACGACCGTTTCATCTAAACAGTGAGGCAAAGAGTGTTGTGGCTGCCCATTGGCAGCGCGGGGGCCTGGACCCTTAGGGTTGCTATCCACCGATCAGCAGAGAGAGAGCAGGCATCTCGGCGCCCGTTGGGATCCAGCCCGCGCCCCAGCTTCCCTCATACGTCGACGTACATACTGCACGCAATCATGGGTGGAGTGTGACTCTTGTCCAGCCATTCGTCTTTGGATATGCCACACCCATGAGTCCCATACATCATAACGGGGGCGCATGCCGCGATCCACAGGGAAACATCACCATTATCGAAATCGTGTGAGCAAATCCAGGGTCTGCGTGCTTTCCCATCATGCTGCTTTCCCCCACCGTGATATCGAGCACTTTTCCGGGCAACCTAGAAATTTCTACCACTGTAAAAAAAGCTTAACCTTGAATACGATTTCCGAATGATCTCGACTCTTCTGCGCTCTGAACCTAGATGGAAATGCCGGGCTGGAGCATATTTCGCCGCGGGTGTCGCAGTGTCGTCCGAACATCCGGCGGTTAGACATCCATGGATGTCATCGTGTACGAGGCCAAGCTCCCACGGCCGAGAAAACCGTAATTGGCGAACCCAGCAAAAAAAAGCACACACGCAACAATCCCTTACCAACCAACGATCGGCGATTCGACAAACCACCCCCGCACTTCAGTCCAATCGTTATCCACAAAACGCCACATCGATAGCGAAAAGAAGAGGCCCATCAGAAGTTCTGGGCCGGGGGTATGTCATATCAGGGATCAGCAGCTCAGGGCAATGATGGGGGTGGTGGTGGCTAATGAGGGAGAAGGAAGGGAAGGGAAAGGCAGCTCCGACACACACTCACATCACTCGTAATAAGCGAAGAGAGACTCTGCTGTGTGGTGTGTGTGTGGCTCGGCGGTGCAGTTGCAGGCATCTCTCTTTGAGAAAAGTGTGGCGTGTGTGGGTAAATGAAGTTCGATTGGCTCCACGGGTGAGTCTGGATTGGCGGTCTCGCATAATTGCGCGTCTGGGCTAGCAGAGACCAGACCTATCAAACCCCGGTACGGACCCGAGACTCGACGTCACCGGACACAGACCGCACGTCAGCTCACACCACACACACACACACACACACACTCTTCCGTCTGTGCCTCAATCTCCTCCTTCTCCGGCTGCAGCTCGCGAATGTTCTGCCTCCCTACGTCACTCTCAGAGACATGTCCGCCACAGGGAGGGAAGCATATACAAGTACGAGCCACACACCATCGACAATGCGTAGACCGATGCGAACTCGAATTCGATTTCATCAGATCTCTCACTCAACCTGGTTCGACCCATAAAGCCAGTGTTTTCTCAATATCACACCCCGAAGAGTGAAGTCATTTACCCAAATCAGTCATCATGGCTGCAGTAGCACCTACTCAGAGTAAGTCATCATGGGTAAATTTCATCGCAGACCTCAATTAGCTTACACATCCCCTGGCAGGTTTAACCCCAAACGCGCTGGGCAACCCCAAATCGGCCGCGGTCGTCGCCGAGGCCCGTCGAGCGAAGGCCGCCCGAAGAGCTAAGGCCGAGGCTCTCAAGAAGCAGGCTGAAGCCGCCGCCGCCGAGAAAGAGACAGCCGCAGCCCAGCAATCAACAAGGCGAACCGCCAACGACTCCAAGCCCACCAGGGCCGAAATCATCGCGAAGCTCCAACAGAAGAAGCTTCAGGCCCAGGCCCTGGCCCTAGCTCAGGCTCAGGCTCAACTTCAAGCTCAAATGGCCGGCGCTGCACCGGCCGAGGCCGCCAAGCCTCGCGTCTCGAGATCAGCGGCCAAGGAGCACGCGAAGCCCTCGGCCAGAGAGGCGACCAAGCCAGTTGCGAGCGAGGTATCCAAGCCGGTCTCCAAGGCGCACACATCATCTCACTCGCAATCACACTCCCACCGCCACAAGACTTCATCCACCGCCATGAAGGACCACCACTCCTCCTCCCACCGATCATCTAGACCGTCAACAAAGAAGACCATTCACAACAACACACCAACCACCGGCGCCGACATTGTCGCGCGCATCCAAGCTAGGAAGGCGGCCGCGGCCAACCCGCAGCCCACGAAGCCCTCCGTCAACCCATCACGTGCATCCGCGCCCGTCAAGACGCCAGCCTCCCAGCACCTCCCCAAGAAAGCCCCGGCCCCGGCCTCTGCCCCGGCGCCAGCCAAGAAGGCCCCCGCGCCAGCGGGCATCCCGGCCCCGCGACCCCTACGCGACTTCCACGCCCCGGTCGCGCCCGCCCAGGCGCCCAAGCAGAAGACCTACCACCCCAACGCACTGGTGCCCACCGAAGAGCTCGAGGCGCAGCGCAAGCAGACCGACACGCCAAAGAAGAAGACGTACCACCCCAACGCGCTGGTCCCGACGCACGAGATCGAGGCCCGGAAGCGTGGGCTGGTCGACGGCGTCGGCAACACCGTCGGCGGCGTGGCCAACACCGCGGGCGGACTCGTGGACGGCGTCGGCAAGACTGCCGGGGGTGTCCTCGGCGGCGCGGGCAAGACCGTCGGCGGAGTCGGACAGACTGCCGGCGGCGTTGTCGACGGTGCCGGCAAGACCGTTGGCGGTGTCGTTGACGGAGCCGGCCGAACTGTCGGCGGGCTTGCCGACGGCGTTGGCAAGACCGTTGGCGTCGACGGTCTCGGAAAGACTGTTGGAGGAGCCACGAACGGCGTCTCGAACACCCTCGGCGCCGCGACTGGCGGCCTCGGCAAGACCTTGGGAGACACCACCGGTGCGCTTGGAAGGGGCGATGTCATGGGTACCGTCGGCGGTGCCACCAAGGGCGTTGGCGACACTGTTGGCGGTGTCGGAAAGGGATTGGTAAGAGCTCCTCTTACTGAGAACAATTTACGGACGCTGACGAAGGCTCTAGGGTGACACTGTCGGGGGTACTGTTGGAGGCCTTGGTGACACCGTTGGCGGACCCTTGGGCGGCGTCGTTGGTGGTGTTGGCAAGGGTGCTGGCGATGCTGTTACCGGCATCACTGGAGGATTGGGCAAGGGCGTTGGCAAGGTTGGCCAGGGTGATTTGCTCGGCGGTGTTGGTGACGTCGTTGGCGGAGTTGGTGATGGGTAAGCAGTCTCACATCCTAATCATAAAACAAGAAGCTAACCAATATCACAGTGTTGGCGGTCTATTGGGCGGCGTTCTCGGTGGCCTGGGAGGCGAGCAAAACTCCAAGCAGGGCGGTGGTGGTGGTGGACTCCTCGGAGGTGGCAACGGCGGTCTCCTCGGTGGAGTCCTTGGTGGAGGAGAAGACAACCCGGGACTGCTCGGAGGAGTCCTCGGCGGAGGAAAGGACAATCCAGGACTGCTTGGCGGACTGCTGGGTGGCGGCCAAGGAGGCGGCGGTCTTCTTGGAGGTGGCGGCGGTGGTAAGAAGGGTGGTGGCGGACTGCTTGGCCTGTAAAACGATTGTTAATGTTTGAATGGTTATGGCGCTGTTGTACGATTTTACGAAACAAAATTGGGTTATGGGCTATGTAGTATACGAACCACCAAGATTATATGTTCATTCAAATTTTGATCTTCTTGAATCTCTGCAACGAATATTCCCGGGCTTTGTAACTTCGGTGAGGATTGACCTGGCTTGATAATGTTGCAAAATAGGGCAATATGGGAAAGTTCGATGTTGTATAACTCTATGTGCTGCTGAACTCCTGTACCCCATGGTCGGTTCCATGTGTGCGCCGTTTGGTGTCGGCCTTGCCCGAAGGTTTCGGCGATGGTGGGTCTCCCGGCGTCCGTCACCGGAGAGCGGATCGGACAGCTCATCACTACACTGTACTTAGGGGAGTAGGTTATCAGGTGACCACTCGCTTTGAGTACCTCATTGGCGCCAGATCACTTGCATTCTGCAGCGTTATGGCTTCATAATCCTCTTGTTCCAATCATGTCTAGCAGAGCTTTATCGTCTATTCGTTCTCTTTGTCGCATTCTACTGTATATACCCCTGAAGAAACGTCGTTCTTGTACTTCTTGTACTGTATTCCAATTTCCATCGTGTCATCAAATATCCCAATATCCAAGCCAAACCCATAACAAAAAGGAAAGTCAGACTACCTCATCTTGACAAGCATCTTCTGCTTGCTCTCGACTTCAGATCCGCCGGTGAACAAATCCACAACCCAACCCTTGAACCGCTGCCAGAGCGAACAAATCTTGTCCCAAAAGCTGAAAAACGCCCTCTTCAACCACTCAAACAGGCCCTCCCAGGGTATGAAGTAAACCGCAGCTCCAGCCGCCACGCCCAGCACGACAGCCGAGCCCGCCGCCGTCGCAACAGCGCTGACCTTCACACCCGCAGCCCCAATCTCCAACGCATGCAGTCCGAACGTGTACTTTGCATAAATCCCGCCCGCCGCGCCACTCAACCTCACGCCCAGCTTCGCCGCCCCGGTAGCCAGCCCCAAGATCGACGACACGATGCCCTTCACGTCCTCCCAACGGCTCTTGCCCGACAGATTCTGAAAATGCTGGAAGATCTCGTTCTGCTCCGCGCCGTCAAAGTTGTTGCGGCACCGCGCCCAGTGCGGCAGCGTGACGATGTCGCTGAGCTTGATGCGCACGCCGCGCTCGTCGCCGATGATGAGCGTGTGGTTCTTGTGCCGGTGCGCCTGCCACTTGTCGAGGCGCACGTTGTTGTACGTGGCGGCGCCGTCGACGAACAGCTTGCCGTGGTCGCGGCGGTCCGCGCAGCGGAGCACCTTGAGCTGGCTGAAGTGCGGGGGGACGTCGAAGGTGACCTCCTCGATCTCGGGGCTGAAGAGCAGGTTGAGGACGCGGTGCTTGGCTGAGAGCTCGGCGGCGTCGATGGTTTGCTGGAGGAGCTCGACGGTGGTGAAGAGCATGGGCGGAGCTGTTTCCAGTGTCAGATGTTTGATCGATAAAGTTGCAGTATGCGGGCAGGGTGTGGGGTAGCCTACTGTCTCGTTCGAATATTCCTCGAATGTATTTGCAAGCCATTTCCAGCTTGTGCAGACTCTCTTCGCGGACGACGCAGACAGTGAGGCTCTGCTTGTTCCTCTCCTTCACGGTCACGCCCGCGACGACATCCACTTCACGTCTGATGGACTTCCGAGACAGTGTGGCAGTGGATACGCCGCTGTCAGAGCCGTGGACGGAGGCGGCGGAGGAAACGACGGCGGTGGACATCTCGAATGGCGGTGAGGGACAGCGGCGGGCAGATTTTGGCATTCGTATGTCTACTGCAGTGCCGCCCAGCGGACAGGAACACAAACAATGAACCTCCTGAAGTCAAGTAGGATGTCCGTTCTCGAGATGCAGACTGTAGTTTCGGGTGGTATCGAATGGGGTTCTTGCGGTGACACTGAAGAATGAGCGAGAGGGTATATAATATTGGGCCATGAGAAGCATGTGCTGTGGGTTCAAAATGCAGGGGAGGTTCGGCAGCCAATGGCGGCTCACGTTGACAGGGGTGCTGTGGTCCCATGGAGTTGGCACCATACGCACGCCGACTTTTCCAGGTGGGCTATCGTGAGGAGACCAATGAAAATACAAGCAATCTCGGTCGCGAGGCGAGCAGAGAGCTGTTTGGCCATGACTGTCATCGTCGCCCAGATCCACCTATGACTGTCGTGGCAGTACCCCAAACCGTTGGTACGTCCATGTGTGGGCCTAGTTGTGGACATTATCGTCAGCCAGTATCAGCTCATCGCTTGACGAGTCGAAACCACCAGGAAAGTTGACCATGTGACGAAGGTGCCCGGATATCGTATAATTTGAACGGATCCGCGTAATTCACATGCTTAACCCGTCCTGAGTTGTTTCTGTCATAAAATTTGAAAGAAAGCAGACTTAACAGAGTAGAGTTGCAGTGCCCTCACGTGTCCGCCTTAGCCAATATTGCGAGAATCTTGATATGTTGAATAAACGAATAGTACTCTAGTTGATTCTAAGTGTATTATTTTTGAGGCGTATTTCACCGGAGAGCTTTTTTCATCAGATACTCATGACGTTGAAGAATCTACAGCTAGGCCCGGGACTAGTAGACTCTGACCTCAGGTTACCTGGGTAGCAGGGAGTCAGACACGGAAGATCTAGCGGGGGGTCATGCCGGAGAACAGGTCATGCCGGAGGACAGGTTATGCCGGAGGACAGGTTATGCCGCTGGGAAGTGTTCTTGAATTGAGGATTTGGCGGGGTACTTGTCTGGGCGACCCGCTCTGTGGGTGGTGAGGTGCATTTCGATCGGGATGCGTGGGTAAGGTGTCCGTGTCTCCCGGGCCCGAACAGAGATCTGCCTCTCGGAGCCAGGCCGAGCATAGTCAAATACCGCCAAGGGAAGGGAGGAACGGGAGGCTGTGTCGCTGTCAATGAGGTTTCAAGTGCTATCCGGGCAGCTGTGAGGCGACTCAGGCGCCCAAGACTGGTTACGGACTCCACATTCTAAGTAGTTGGTAAATGCATAGATATGGTAGTTAAGCAGTCCAGAAATGATACGATGCCATAGTTTTCTTTTGTGTTTCTATCGATTAGTCATATGAATCTTCATCTTCGCAATTCCTAGGTATATCTCGTTAAATTCCTGTGAGTGCCCAAATTGCCAAACGGGGAGCAATCCGTTTTCCAGGATGAGTCCCCCTGAATTGTCCGGGCGCTGGACCCGGGCAGAACTGCGACGCTGCCAATGCGGAACCACCCGCAAGAGGTGTTTACTTCTCTAGATGATCGATGGCTTCAGTTCTATATCGTCTACAGTTTCTCGGAACAGGATGGTTGTGAGCTGCAGTTCAGACTAGACTCAGATTCTGGAGCACCGAGGATCGTCTTATGTAGTTTATGTAAACGAAAACGGTATTGTGGCCTCGATTCAATGACCAACCCAGTTAAGGCGTGGTCAATCGCCATGATGGAGCGCACCGGTTATGAGCCAAACTTTGCTGTCAATTGAGGCCTTGCCTGCTAAGTAAAGCCGCTGAAAGCAGGTGGAACAAAATCAATCAGTCAAATCGGACAATCTCGTCCGCCTCCTTGCCATTTACCCAAAACCATTGGCGACTCGTGCCAGATCATTTCAGTGGGCGCGACGAGACGTTATCGTACCTTACATAAACTACACGCAATGGAACTCAGCAGATTCGAAGTTGTGGTCTGCGGTGTCAGCCATCTCCCGCTCCACACAACGAACGGCATTCGAATCGGCAACCAACACTGAGTTAGACGTCATTTTCACTTTCCCAATCATCCCCCTCCTTATCCTTGGACTCGCGTACTTTCATATGTCAACGTCTGGTATAGAGCAGAAGGATGCTAACACTGGTTGAGTACCACCGCTCTGGGCGATGAGCACCGTCTATGTGCTTGTAAAAATACTGAAGGAAACGCTATTGATGGCACCCTTACCTCGACTGCTGCCGATAACAAAGGAAGTTTCGTCATAATTAAGATCTCATTGCTACCGTTCTTAATTACAAGCGTTTGTCAAGCAGTCGCGAAGCCTTTGACTAATAACGCCAGGCCTGAAGATCTGGACCGCGGATGAGGGAGCACCACTTGCAGGAAAATACGTAACCCGCCCTCCAGTTTTCCATTTATAATCCAAGGACTCGTTTAACTAAGAAATCTAGGCGCGCGCTATCGACGGATGTTTTCTCGGATCGCGTAGCTGCGACGACAGCTTCATCGGAGGAGATGGGATGAATGGCATATGCGGAGGACATAGCACCTGTTTTACCCCCACCAAAGGCGATTACACGTTTTGATAGATTACCAGCTGTAATGGCTCAATTTCAATCGTAAATTAGTATCTGAAAAATTGAGACGAGGGAATTTCTGCGGCAGGCCAATGGGCGCGCCTGGCATTCGTCTGGTCATTCAAGCGTAGAGTTCTCGTGGCCGGCGCTTGTGGGTCTCCTTCGGCCCCGGGCCGGGACGAATACCAGAGCTTCAGAAAGTTTATTGACGACAAGCCTCGGCCGGCGCGCTTCTTTTCCGGGCCTTTCTCAACATGCGGGTTCAATCGTCAATACACGCGGCAGTGCCCTTGTGTCACCATACTACGCAGTGACGTGTCAATACCCACCTTGCCGCTATGCAGCATGTTCGCATAGGTATGTGAGGAAGGGCGGTGATTTTCCTGGGGAAAGACTGCTACCATCAAATCGTGCTGTAGCTGGCTCCGCTGTATTCGCGCTCCCAGGACCCATTTTCATTGCGCGGCATTGGCACCGTTGCTGGCTTCATCATCCCCTCCTCAAACCCGTGTGCCTCCAAGAAGGGAAACCGGCAGCAGTCTTGGCTCTGCTGGGTGCCCGGCTGGGCTCGCCAGCACCAAACCCCTTGTGCCAGCATCATCGGGCCGCCTCATTGGAGGTAATGAACCTCATCTCAACCTCGCCTTGTGAGTAGTCTGCACTGCTTGCATCCCCGTAAAAGCCGCCATGGCCGTCCTTTTCATTTTCTTTTTTCTCTTCTCATTTCACCTGAGTTTTATGGTTTCCACTATTGTCGCGCAGAACCACAAAATTAAATTCTCGTCATCTTGAATATCCGGCCTGAGAATCATATCGGTGAGTAGGCCCCTCCATTGACAGGCGGACCACTGTGCGAACCGACGGGTACGTCCATGGCTAACCAATGCTGCAGTTGCTTCGCCGCCCCATCTTCCTTGAACCAACAACCACACACCAGCCGACCTGAGCGTTTCCTCAGGTTTAACTTCGAGTATGGACGACCAGGACGGCTCGCGCTCATTCGACGAGACCGATGGCTATGACCAGGTCAACGAATATTATGCCCCGACCCCGGCAATCGACCAAGATGTACCGCTCGCCACTCGCGAGAGCAGCGCGAACTATGGAAACGAATATCCCGATCAATTTGCGGACCCTAATCACCAATCCTATGCTGGCTTCGACCTGGGCTATTTGAGTAACAACACTTTTTCTCCGGGTGCCTATTCCCCAGAGCTCGATCTTCATACAGATTTTCCCAATTTCACGTCATCAACACCCGGGCATCAGGGTCAATACGTCTATCCGGTTTCGGATCCCGAACTGGCATTGCAGCAGGTGGAGGATGGATTGGGTTACCAACCCACCTCCCCTTGGGATCCTGTAGCTCACGACCCAACTTACCTCGCGCCCAACTATCACCCTCCTCCCTCCACTACGTACCGCACTCTAGCTAGCCGTGCCACACGCAGTCAGGCCGACGTACTTTCCCGCTCCAGCACCCACACACCTTCTAATTGGGACGCTGTCAGCAGCCGGAGCGGGCTGTCCGCTAGCTCTGGGGCAACTACTTGTGGAACATGTGGTAAAAGCTTCGGCGACGCGAGACTAGCAAGGAGACACCAAACGGAGGTGCATCGAAGAGACAGCGACCCTGAGTATGTTTGTAAATGCAACAATTACAGGGTCACACGCAAGAGCAACTATATCCGACACCTGCGTGGGAGTTGCAAGGGGAAAGACTTGACCGACGCTGTTTATGTCTGCAAGTGCACAGAGCCTTGCGCCGAGTTAGATGCTCATTTGGCTCATGTTCAAGTGTGCGGCAAGAAAAGGGCAGGGCGGCCACCGAACAGCTCCCGAAGCTCGTATTCTGTTCCTGGCGGTGATCAGGTGTCTATTTGGCGCTCTTCAGGGCTGTTCTAAAATGGCTGTGTGAAGCCCCGGCCTTAGACCGGATGTAAGGAGCCCCAACATCTACCGCCTAATTACTATCTACTACCCTTTTTCCCCTTTTACGCTACCTAGTTCCATAATTAGTGGTCGCAACCTCTCTTGCTCTGGGTCTTCTGCGGCAAACAAACCTCCTCTTTTCTACTACACTAGCTACCATCTCCAGGTCTCAAGCTATGGACATGAAAGAATCGTCTTGCGTCTCCCTAACTGAACATGATATGTGCTCACGTCTTTCGATTGACTTATTTCACGTCATACTCAGTGCGAAGGCGTACCAGCACATAGGCCCCCTAATCCTAGGTACCGTGCATTAGCGTGACGGCGCTGATTCAACCGTCACGTCGTGGGCACACGTTGAATAACATGACATTGAAAAGAAACAACGCAGCCAAGATAGCGAAACAAGATATGGGAGAATACACATTCCTTGGAAACTGTCGATTTACCCAGGAAACAGTTGGAGAAAATGAAGAAATGCGATCATTATATAAGAAGACAATGGCAAAGCCAGGATGCGTCAAGTCTGCGATCGCATTCGTGCACTGTTGGACGCGAACCACAACGGAAAGACAAGAAGGCTGGGACGAGGCATCCCTGGCGACCCGCAACCGGCCCGTCAAGGATCACTTCTGATGCGACGATTCGTCGAGCTTCGACAGTTTGAGGCCTCCCATCATTTTGTCGGTGAGAGCTAGGCCTATCACTGGCTTGGAGGATGCGCTGAGGCTCATTTTCAAGAGACCGGAACGCATTTCCGGCATCGATGTGTATCAACAATGCCTTGGCGTAGGCCCCGACGGCCCCGCTGAGACACTGAAGTTCCCTAGATATCCTTTTTGGCATGGTCTTAGGTGCCTATCCATGTAGAAGTTTGCCTCAAAATTGCCTCGTTACCATTGATATGGAGACCACGGTGAGGGGCATCCGGGAAAAGTTCAAGGATTACTGATCAGGACTGCCTTTTCTCTACTCCTAAGCTCTACTGATGGTATGAAAACTTGCTTTCTTTCAAGCTGGGTGTGACAAGACTATTAGTTCCCGGCCATCCCACCCCGGGTCGTCCACGCTGGATGGAAAGCATGAGCAGCATCGCGTCATCGGGCGCAGTATTTTTATAACTTCTCACGCGATTTCTATCCCTTTGCAACATATCTAGCGCCGACAATGAAGAGCAAGACCGCCAAGGCTGGGCTCCTGCTGTCTGTTGAAGTGATCGGACTGAACTTTGATGGGATGTGGGAAGGGTGAATTTGTACAGAAGCTCGTAATTCACCACGCCTTGAGACAGGTAATCGATGTGCGCGAAGGTGAAATACTGGTCCTCGGGCGCTAGGACCGCTTCCAAGCACGACTTCATGGTCCCTTTAGATATCCGGTGAGGCTTCTCCCAATGGCCGCCACAATTCATCGAGGTCTGTAAACGTACAAGCGCAAGTATGCCTTGTCATTGGAAATATACCGAAGCCTCTATGCCTGTGTTCGAGGTCCTTCCACAACTATAAAGGCTTTTGAATGAACGCTACTGAGAGTCCTCCTCAAGAAGTGCTTGCTGTTTTCACACAGCGGATACAAGAGCAACGCCACCTCAGTGTCAAAACAGAACCGTGCACGTTCAAAACTGATTTTCCAGCCCTCAAGCAAGTTGTTGGAAAAATTAGAATGATAGCTTGCTTGGAAGAAAACCTCGGAGAGAAGAAGGCCCCAGATTTTATCAGATAAAATCGTCCAGAAATGGATATGTCATCGTTAGAAGCACAAAGAGTGCGGCGTTCGAAGCCCGAGTCTTCTATCAGGCGCCTCGAAGGGGACAGCTTTCGTCAGGCTCCTCGACCGACATCGAATAATGCCTCATCCGACCCACAAGCTTCAACGGATTTACCAGGCAGCAGCATCGAAGTTGATTTAAAGTGAGGCATCTGAGACCCCGGGGACCAGGTGATCGAAACGTCTCCAAGGGGGCTGCACGGGTCGCAAAAGTGCTTAATCCAGGGGTGATGTCACTAAGGATCGGCTTCGCAGCGACATGCGGGGATATTTCGGCCGGCGGCAGGACAGAATGCCAGATGGCTCGGCCGGCAACGCAACTGGAGGACTTGTGTGTCATGCCGCGACACGTTGACGGCAATCTCCCACAACGGTGCGTAAAAATGTAATAGGTCAACTTTATCTCATCGAGAAAAAGGGTCTTCCCGTACTGGCGGTAGCTTCATCGACTGCAAATACGATGCCCTCTACCGGCTACGTTTCTGAAATACGTGTCGGTCGGCGTCTGGGCTGACCACAACAGACCCCAGGCGTTCTCCGAGGACTCCGCTCCACAAGACTGTGGGCTAAAAGCCGAGACGAGAATGAACCAGGCCTTTTTGCTTTCGCAATGTAACGAGCAAGTGGCTTCCCTTCATCGCCCGGCCATGAAGACACACTGATGGTGCATGTGCGACTATCAGCCACGATATCAACGACAACGACGCCAGCCCCGGCGTCCAACACACCACACCAATATAACAACCCCAGCCAGGCAGAAATGTGCCTCTTTTGCCTCTGTGTGCCTCGCTTCTCCACATTATCATCTTCGACGCAATGGCAAGGTCTAGAACTCCCAACGCTGTTGTTGACCGGTCGTCCTTCACCTGCAAGTGCCGCCGTACCCCATGTGGCTCTCTCCCACTTTTAGCCATTCGGGACAATTCCTTTAACATTGACTTTGTTCCGCCTCTAGAAGCCCCATATTATGTGCGCGCCTCAAAGAGCCTACATTCTAGGCGCACTCACGCCCTTCTATGAGGCAAAGGGTCTCCATCAGGCAATGTGATATCCGGATTCTAATTTGGAAGGAGAGTCGGGGTTGTTTGCTCAGCAGATAGTTTCCCATCAGTCATATATACCGAACGTCCAGGACGTTTGTTTGTGCCTGTCCAAAACTTTTCGTTTTCCCCAGGCCTTTGTTTGCATGAGAGTGCAGCAACAAGCAACGCTATTCTCGGTCCCATAAACTATCGTCCGCTTCCAGTACGTCATGGTTCCGCGAAGAAATGTTTTGCTAACTGGGTTCAGAGCGGCTCCTAAGTGGCGTTTGAATTACGCCCTAAGGCTTTTACAACTGTTGTCCTGTAAAGGCCACCTCCTGCAGAGATGGCACAGTCGCGCCCGGTCGATGGGACGGCTGCTTCAGGGCATACCAACAACGGCCGCCCCGTGCGACCTCAAAACACGCCTTTCGCTCCGTTGATGAACGACGTCGGAAACGTGCACCAATTCGCTGAACTGTATCCACTGGATTATCGCCAACATGATCCTAGCCTTGATATCGGGTCTGGCCCGGCCTTCTTCGGCTTTGACCTCGGGGATTATGGTCACGGCATCGCTGCAACTGGGGCCGATACACTGAATCAGTTCGTGCAGCAACAGGGCAATCCCTTGTTGCCCTCATGGTCTCCATACGCTGGCACTGAATTCCAGCAAAATTTGGATATTAGTACCATTGGCCACATGTATCCTATCGATAACTCCGTCTCTGTCTCGACTACCCAAACTGCGCCGGCTTCCTGGAACCGGGCCGGCACAGATGTCACTTCGACGAGTCGTAGTGATTTTGTTTCATGCGATTCCTGCGATAGAACTTTCAATTGTCGGAGGGAGATGAAACGGCACGTGGCCACAGTTCATGGTGACAAAAAGTACGTTTGCAGGTGTTCGTATTCGACTGCTCGAAAGGACAACTACATCCGGCATTTGAAGGACACCTGCAAGGTCAAGGATAATGGTGGACGACTTTTCACGTGTATCTGCGGAAAGACCTCCTACGACTTCAACGGCCACTTGACTCACGTGCAGAAATGCGGCATACGGCGAGCTGGTCGACCCCCCAACAACGCTAAAGGCGCCCAGTGAGCTTCGTCGGGATTTTCAGCAAGTTTGCACACGCCGTGCTTCTCTTTTTGGGCAGCTGTTGCCACTGAGTTTCGGATGGTACCAAACGCTTGGCAGTAGCTGGGAAGATTCTACTCGAGATCGCTATTAAATTCAGTTACAAGCTTCAAATCAATATCTGGCTTTCATCAAACTGTCTTGCAAAGGGCTCCTACATTGGGATGTTAATAGCAGTTGACATCTCGAATATGCTTACAGATCCAAACCTACGTGACATGTTTCTGGTGCAGAAAATATGCGAAGAAATCGAAAGGGAACACGACCACGAGAACGCTCTGTAAGAACTCTTTGTGAGAAAAAGAAGCAAAACCCCGGAAATAAGTAAGTTGACTACTTCCTAGCACGATACGAAAAGCTTCGTGTGATGGGCAAGTGAAGAGCCCTGCGATGACGGACTTTTTAACGCATTCGGGAAGTTTGACAGTGCAAACACCGCTCTGTTCAGGTTTGCCAGCGACGATGTAGGAAATTCAAAATTTCAAATCAATAGTGCGATGGTCGACCCTGGGCTGCTGGAGGGAAGAGCAGGTTGAAAGAGAACAAGGCGAATGTTGCTACAAGAATGTCTCCCGCATTTATACAGAATGAAAAGATCGTGACTTTCTATTGACTCAAGCGATGCGACCATTCGACCTGCTTTTATCTGCCTGGGCATACTGGCCCTATAGGCTCATTGGCCAAGTCTGATGCAGTTCCCGCCCCGCTTCCAAACTGGGGAAGTTTCCAGCGCCTTCATTGCGTAAATGTGCCTCACAAATGTGCTCCATTCGTTCATTGGCTGCTACTTGACTTGTAACGTAAGCCTTGGGAGAAGCCCGTGGCATCAATGCATTGCAGGCATCCGTAAGGCGTCAATGACTGCAGGTTTGTAGGCAAGGCAACTTCTACTCAGCCACACCATCCAATGCATGACCCACATGATGGAAGATTCAAGGGAGTTATTGGCCAAGTGTGACAGAATGTGGGTACGCGCGTGGTGAGCCTGGTTTGCGTAAAACATGATGAAAAAAGTACGCAACAGCTCATCCCACGAACTACCAAATCCTTATGAGTGTCAATATTTCCAGCGAGTATTCTCGAGCGTGAAAGAACATTGAAAGATTCAAAAAGATGTGTGAGTGACTTCTTTACGACAGATTCTTTTGGGGATGATTTTCAAGTAACCAGCACCCAAGACTCGGAGAACAAAATAGACTTCGCCATACAGCACTGTTAGGAGTTCGCTTTTCTTGACGTACCGCACGGTAAGTATTTCATCTTCTCTTAAGTTGTCTAGAATTTCGGTTGACACTGATAAATGGAAAGCTGGCATTAAGGTTGCCTTGTTCAGACTTCCTGTCCTTTCTCTACATCATCCGGTTTCGTCCATTTTTCCTGTCTAGCTGTTCGAATATACGACATTCCTGTCAAAATAAGGTGCGTTGCGAGTCAATACACAGACACAGCAGATTTCATAGTCGACCTCGAGATGCAAAGATGTGTTTGTGATGAAGTTGCTGACTGTGTGTGCAAAGCAGTAACATCAGACCCTGGAGTAAAACGGGGTGGGAGTCGCGCAATCAAATGGCGCTCATGGCTCGCCCAGATATTATCGGTGGGGAGTATCAAATAAAAAGTCACCAACTCAGTGACGATTTTCTCGATGTATACATCGTCACGGATGCGAATGGCGCACAATATGAAGCGCAGGTGTTTTTCCCCATCTCAGAGATACCGCGAGAAAGAGAAGGCCTTTGCCAGGCCCGACGACGACGTATGAAACGAATATATCGCTCCTCCAACTTCGAGACAGAGTTTGAACATAATGGCCGTACAGTGCTGGTTTCAAGGGTACAAAGAAACAATAAAGAGTGGATGGACCTGCAGTCTCAAGTTGGCGGACAGCCTCGGTACGAAAATATGCCTTTGGCAACAGACTATCCCCCACTGGAAAACGCCCAGCCTCGTTCAGATAACTTCCAATCTTCGTCCCCGTACAGCTTGGGTCAAACGGTTCCAAGCTACGCCAAGGTGGCAACAAATATGGACTACATGGGGCCAGAGGTTGCACCCGCCGGGAGACGTCGAGTGTGCCTTGGTCTTGGTGGTCCGAGGAGACTCTAACTTCTGAGTCCATATGGAATCGGTCAGTCATCTCTGACGACCTGGAACCACATGGAACTTGAGAGACAGTTAGACCTACGTAGATTCACAGAGACACTCTCCAAGCAGGCGGAGCGAACAATACTCCGGTGTGCCGAAAGGATGAAGGAATGTATGTTTGAGTAAGAACATACATATCGAGGTTGGAAAGTCAAATGTCTTGACCGACATGGGTACTTTGAAAGGATCTCAATCATTGAGGATGTTGCGGCTTTATTCTATACCAGTCTTTCACGCGGTCGTCTTTTTCAGCAGCCGGGCGGAGGAAGTTTTGCAGCTGCTTGGTTTGCCGAAACATGTTGAGCAGTATTTGTTGAGGATTCATAACCGCCAAATCCTCCGATCCTTCGTTGGAAGGAATATAATAGTACTCAAAACTTAGCTCCCGCTCAATACTGGAGTTTTATTCCCAAGGATGCGTCGGGAGATTATCACCAATAACATGCTGACTCGGGAAGGTCAGCTGAAGCGCAAGCTCGCTAGTTGCATGAACTCTCCATTTGCCGGTCGGTAAAGTCTAATTGCGTACGCAGTGTTATCAATGAGTGTCCACTATGTGGACGTCTCATTCAACTACATGGTTATGTATTCCTAAACCTTATCTCAACTATTGGGACGAGACGGTCATTCTGTCTGAAGTAGCACGTGCAATGATGAAACAGAACGAATATTTGCTAGAAAACTACCGAGCCAACCCAATTACAAAACTCAAATCGGCCGACATGAAGAAAAGCCCACCACATCAATCCATCAGTTAAACACCAACACCAAGGCGCACCGCTAGGCTGAAAGAACAAGGATCCAAAGAGCAGGAATAAGCGAAAGCGAACGCTCAGCAAGAACAACCACAAGCCCTGCATCCCTTCCCACAACTAATGTCATCGGCAACTCTGCAATCAGCCCTAGCATCACAAGTCTTCCACGACCCGTAACCACGGTTTCGAGCAGTCCAGCACCACCGTCCGTCCCCATCGCACGCTCTGTAACAGTAACCCCTAGAGCATCCATATTCGCCGGGGTCAACGTCCCAGCACTTTCCCCAGCCATGCTTCCACCACCAGTGTTCAGCAGTGAGGGGTGCGCTGGTGTTGCTATTGGCATCCTCTGCGGCGGCGGCCGCCGCGGCATAGTTGGGGCGAGTTCCGACAGAGCCCTCTGGTCGAGGGTTCGGGCCAAGAGGATGCTCCTTGCACTTTCGGATCTGAGAGGGGTCTACGCCCTTTTCGTCCATAGAGCCGGCGGTATAAGACATGACTCCGAGCTGTCCGCACTCATCCGCTGCGTTAGCGGGGGCGACTCCGGCGAGGATGGGAGTGGCAAAGAGGAGCAGGGTAGTGGTCACAGTGGTGAGCTTCATCTTCTTTTTCGGGGAATTGGAGAAACAAAGAAGTCAGATGGGCGTGCTGTTGTCAGGATTGAGTTTTCGGGGAATGCGGGTACGAGAGCCCAGCCACGTGGATAAAGTTCAGATTAACGGGAATGACGATGCTTGTTTGACAAAACTATGGTGGTTTGTTGTGTAGTGGTGTGTGGTGATATGTAACGGTGATATTGCTTGGATGAGGGTAAGGTTAGAATGATTTGTTTTCATCGTCCATCAAGCCGGGAGGGCATTGCCAGCTTTATACTTGGACGTTCCCACCATCTCTTCCGCCCCAACGAACCATGACCGCATTCCCTAGCTTCCCGTCCTTGTTTTTCGATGAAGCTTGATTCTCCGCGAACTCCGTGAAAATCACCCGTGATAAGGAAGTTTAGCATAAGCGAACACGAATTCGGAAGGGCGGGCGTGGGGTGATGTTCCACTCACACGGATTGCTTCCTCCTGCCGGGCCGAGGCCTCTTTCACGGCTGGCTCCTTCGGTTGGCGATAAACATTCCGAATCCGTCTGCTCAGCAGGAATACTCACGTCACCAGACGGCGAGGATGGCGATTAGCTTTGAAGTATAGAAGGCTGGATTTTAGGAAGTAACGGAGCTTTTCTGACTCGGATCTTAGGACCGACTCCTGATTCCCGATGGGGAAGTCACTCACTCGGTAGAACTTTGAAGATTTACTCGGGACTCGGAAACTATCATCGGGATTTACGCTCCGGTAATCTGGTAAATGATCTTCTGATCAATAGCAGCAGCAATAATATGACATCAGAAGGGGCGCTGCGTAATTTTCGAAGCTTTGATAGCGCCCGGAGATCTTTTGCCAGGGTAGTGCCTCGCTCGGTTCAAGTAATCAAGCTTGCAGGCTATTATAGCGCACCTCGATATTCATCTGAGAACGCCACGACTGATACTGGTCATGGAAGAGGAAAAGAGAAAGGACTTGAGTCAATTGACTAGCAACTTGGAACATGTGTGTTGAATGAACTCGTTTTCGTAGGCGCCAACACCTTTGTCCAAATTTACTCATGTTTACATCTTCACCTATCAAATCTGGGACGTACGTTGAAAGTAACAATTTCGATCTGTTTTCCCAAGCCACCCATGAATCACAGGACTTCCTTTCATAGCTCTCTTTCCAGAACTCCGACATGAATGCTGGGCATCCCACAGTGAGCGTCCCTCCCATCCACGTCCCTTCATGTTTTGGACCACAAACTTTGGCTTAGCACGGAGCAAATTAGCCTGCACGTAAGGCTTCGGCACCCATGTGTCTCTCAACGATAACCAACTAGACCCTCAAAGTCCGTGAATGCAACTTAATGCAAGATTCATCTTGAGCTAGATCTCAAGACGAACTCACCCGAAGGTTCCAGCTAAAGTCTATCAAGAGACATGCTCAGCTGCCAGCTGCTGAGAGCGTGCCGCAGTACATTAACATCAGTATCATGGCAGGCTTATCAAAGTTCCATCCATGGATACTAATAGGGAGATTAAAGGTGTCGTAGTTCTACAAAACTTTTACTCCGTACTTTGCAGCACCTATGAGTCGATTTGATCTTCGACTATATATGACTCTTCCAGTTGCATCTAGTGCTCGCAAAAATTGAAATCGTTCGAGCCAACACGATAGTTTGTGTTATCCCCAACTGTTGTTCTCTCCTTCATGACCTCCAATCTCATCTCCTTGGCTTTCTCGAGACCAAACGGAATTTCGAGGTTCTCAAATACCATATCGATAATCTCAGGAGGCATCCGTCCCGTAGTTACCTCGTCTCTAAACCAGTGTCTCTGCTGCGGCGGCACGTTGGCGGTGCTAATGACGGGGACGTCCGGGTCTACGAGGAACAGCGCCAGGATCTTGCGATGTCCTGACTTTGTCTTGTCGATA
This sequence comes from Colletotrichum sp. SAR 10_65, assembly GCA_025328335.1. Classification (NCBI taxonomy): domain Eukaryota; kingdom Fungi; phylum Ascomycota; class Sordariomycetes; order Glomerellales; family Glomerellaceae; genus Colletotrichum; species Colletotrichum sp. SAR 10_65. Next base: position 205,992 of record JAKMWQ010000040.1, read on the forward strand.
AGCTCAAAGGGGGCTACGCAGTGCTGATAAACATTCGGGAAAGCAATGAGGCGATCTTCGCGAGTGAGTACACTGCCAACGTCCTGAATAGTGTTGCCCGAGGGGTCGATGCTAAAGGTCCTTCCGATAGAGTAGAAGTCGCTCTGCTCGTACTGGAGTTCCGACATGAGATCTTCCCTGTTGGACTTGGTTCGGAAGGCGAGTCGGCTCTCCGTAATATTTTCATTGTCGTAGTAATACAGGGCCGTGGCGCAGATGTGCTCATTTAGTAGGCCCTCGATGTGCCAAGAGCCACCGTCGTAAGTCGGCTTCTCTGGAGTGAGATGGATATTTGCAAGCTTCACGATAACTTGAATCCGCTCAGCATTATCGAAAAACCCATTTTGCAACTTGACATCTTCGCCAGTGATGGGCATTCGTGTGTAGGGAGGAATATTCGGGCGTGAGAGAGGATGAGTTGCGTTGTACCAGATCTTGTCTCTGCGCCAAGTCAGGGACTCAGGTTCGTCGTCGCTATCTTCATAGTCGTCATTGTACTCGTCCTCTTCGCGGGGCTGCTCATCCGACTCCTGGGGGCGGGATTCAGGGCGGCACCAGTAAGGACCTTTGTTGCAGATCTCGGGGGTAGTGCAACACCTCCCAACCTTGGGCATCAACAGGCGTTGGACTTCGAACTCCTCGGGCCATCGGTGAACGACATCCCAGAGGGGCACGACCTTACCCAGCACTTTTTCGATCACCGAATACAGATCCGCATGCTTGGTGGGATGTAGATTGTTGATGTAACTTGCAATTCGAGGTTTGTCATCGTCGAGCTCGACCTCGCAAGGAAGCCACTGAAACTTGGTAGACCAGCATAGTTCGACATCTTCGTCAGGAGTCGGGATGACGTCTCCTCTGCCGCAGTACTTCATTGTGTCCGCCAATGGGATCCGTTTGTCAGATACGATGCGGGTCGTGCCGTAGGCAAGCGGCCAAAGCGACGGGTGAACAAGGTCAAGAACCTTCTCATCGCTACCGGGGTGCCAATCCTTGTGTGCATCCGGGACATCCTCAAGCATGGCCACAGCCTTCTTCAGCTCTTCCTTGATTTCCGGCGTCAGAGCATTGTCGGACTTGATCACAGCGGCCGAATAATCAAAGACCGGAATGATCCCTGTGGCTTCGTACAGCTTGGCCTTTTGTCGGAGCTCCTCGAGAGACTAGAATGATGTCAGCTGGGCGGTCTTGTTGAGTTGGAGGGCGAGGCATGAGACGAACCCATTCGAACATGTCGTCATCAAAGTGAGCATATTTCAGGCCCACTGAAGCCCAGTCAACAGCCATGACTTCGGCTTTCCATTTAGCAGCGATGTCATCGTTGAAGACCTTCACGTGCCAATCCGGTTTGTTGGTGATTTGCTCGATGAACCACATGATGGCCAGCTCCGAGTACGTCAATGTGATGGCGGTCCAATCGAGCACCGCGCTGGGAAACATTTTCTTGGGCATAGCATTGACACCCAAACCAAATCCTGGTCGTACAAGCTTGTTCAGCTCCCCGTCGTCCTTGATTTGGAGTCAGTGTTGGCCGCCCTGAGGCGCATTGGATGGCGAACTCACAAAGGTGTGGAAACCCTCATTGAGATCTCCCTTATTAAGCACGGATCGGATCGAGTCTTCTTCCACATCCTTTCCCAAGTTCTCGGCGATCCACTGCATTGCCATTGGAATGGTCGGCGTTTTCAGCGAGCCTTGCTGCTCGGCCCAGTGACGCAGAACGAGTCTGTCTCGGGCGGTCAATGGTGTTTTCGACATGTGGCCAGACGCTCGTTGAGCACGTGTCAATTAAGGGTGGTGGAGAGGTTGGTGTTGATAGACAGGCGATGGTGATCTATGAGTATTGTGCAGTCTTTGTAGTGGTGCAACTGGAATTTCTCTCGTTTTTGTATCCAGAGGATTGCTAGAAAGAATTGTTAGGGAAGCCACAAGGTTCTTGGAGTCAAATTTAGGCACGCAGGCTACCGCGCTATTTTCAGTAGCTCCCCAAGCCAATCGAGCATGGCGTCAGGCGGTAAACATGGCTAATTCTTAACGCGAAATTGTCGCGAGGTCATGTGGATTTAGGACCCTCATTGCTGCAGTCTTGGCTGGCTGTTGCCTAACGCTGCCTGTTTTCACGTTGTTGGTTTGAAGATGGATGCAGGAAACCCCTGAAACAAAGACTGTGGCAAAAGAGGTCATTCTGATTTTTTACTTTAGATGGAGGAAATAATTAGATAATTAAGTGGAATGTACTAAGATACCAAGAAATACCTTGATGCGAAAGCAACTCTTTTGATCATTATTGTCTGGCCGATGACAAGTCTGACTTAAGCATCAAAGCGACTGCACAACATTTTTGTATCACAATCGCGCTCAGCCCACATTGATCCCAGCCTTACATTCCTCGAGATGTCCTCGGCCAGCATGTTCATGAATCAGGTCGATGATCCAGTTTTGGTCAATGCATCGGAACGCCAATCAGAACAGACGAAATCGTCTGATGCTGGGTAACACTGGTGATGGCTCAGGGCTTCGGGGCTTTGATGAGGTCGATCGCCAGATTATCCCAGATCGCATAGCCCCCATTCGGCGTGGGTATGTACTCCAGCTTGACAGAAAGTTTTGCTGTTTTGGCAGTAACCTCAATAGACATGGTTTGCCACTCTTCGAAAGTGAATCCAGGACTGAACTCAGCCATCTGCTTCTTGTAGACTTCTCCCGAGTCAGCAGAGGCTTCAAGAGTCATGAGGCGACCACTCCTCCAAACATTTCCCATCATGTAGCGGAGCGAAATCCGATAAGTTGCCCCGATCGCAGCGTTGACAGACGTCGTCAGCGACGTTCTCGACTCTAACTTAAGCGCCGTGGGGTTGGTGTTTCCAGGCACGAAGGAGGATTCTGCTCCCTTAGAGCCAGTCCAGAGCTGGAGGTCGGAATCACTCTTGAACGAGAACGAGGCCAGCTTGGCGGTGCTTGAATCGGTAGGAGGCGTGAACACGCGAGGATCCCGACGATAGAAGTTGGCCCTGGTGTTGCTGCCGCAGAGTTCGGTTTTGGATCCTGCACACGGCGAAGAGCATTCCGACTCAGCAACGCGCTTGGTCGGTGCAGCGTGGTGACAGTAGCATCTGTTTGAGTCGAATGTGGCGAAATAGGCCGATGTTTTGCAGTACTGTGTAGCACAGAGCTCTGCAGTCATAGCCTCATTCTTGTAAGAGCCGATTTGAGATGGAATCATTGCCGAGCCTTCGACAAGGGTTGTGACGAAGCAGCCTACATATAAGGTGTTGGCAAGTTTGGCAGGCTGGGGGCCGCTGGAGGGATTGCTGCGAGGAACGCATTTTGCGGAAACAAGTGGAAGTAGAAGAAGACCAAGGAGTGTATCGCGCAGACTAAGCCGCGGAGAAGTTGGGACGGACATGGCTGGAAGGAATGAAGATCGGAAAAGACTGTGAAAGGCGCGTGGATGGAAGAGCAATCGCTTCAGTCTTCATGACTGGTGTTGAGTTGCTTTTTGTATTTTGGGGGTATCACATTGAATATTAACAGAGACGGAGGCATTTCTGAATTGGCCGTAGCATCTCAACTTGGCTATTGGAAATTTTGAGTTGTGGCGCGAAGCTGAACAGCTGGTGTCTTGACTCGTCTTTCTAAATTCTACCAACTCTTCCCCTGTAACCTCAAGGAGTTAAGCCCCGCCACAGTACGCTAATCATACCACATGGGAATTTCCACGAAAACTTTCAATTAAGCTTAGCCAGCATGCTTATTGAGTCATGGCTTGGAATCACAGCAGTCGGAAGTCGATAGTTTATCCAAGACAACATGCTTCCAATTGCCAGTGTATTCTTTTGGTTAAGCATCATAGAAACGAGGTAATTCTTGTTCAGACATCGGCCCAGATAACCCTCCCGGCGCACTATCGAAGTTCCGGAAGCATGAACTCGCTATTTTTCTTCGGAGGCCATGAATATAGCGCCAACCCTGAACCTCCAAGCGGTCGCACGACTCAACCCCTAACCTGCCCATCTCTGATCTGGCAGTGAGAGCAAGGTCGAGGAAAACATTCACAAAAGCCTCATTGACGCACCAATCATTGCAGTCCGAACTCTTTGATTTAAGTATTAGACATATTTGACCAAATCAAGTACTCCCATCCATGCAAATATTGTAACAAGAGGAAAACGTCCTATTCTCATGTCTTGCCATCGAGTCATCCACAGACTCTTAGTTGGCAGCGCCGTTGACGGCACCGTACTGGATGCAGTACTCCTCCCACTCGTCACCGCCAATGTGCTTGGCGGGGGAGTTGCAGGTGGCGACCTCAGCGTCGTCGTCCTTGACACCCTGAAAAGAATGGGTTAGCTTCTGATGTGAATTCTGGCGGGAATGTTGCGGTGGTGACTTACGAGGTAGCAGTCGGGGCAAGTGTCCCAGACGTCGTTGCCGGTGTGGCGCTCCTTGTAGGCACCGCAGGCAGCCTCGGTGGCGGCGACGTTCTTGGGGTCAGAGTCCTTAAGGCCCGAAGAGATACACCAGGCAGCGGTGTGGAGGTTGGCAACAGCACTGAGAAGCGTTAGAAGATGTATTCCAACTTGTAGTGAGGTGGTAGTCTTACCCAGTGGCGCAGGCAACAGCGGCAACGAGGATGGTAGAGAACTGCATTTTGATGGATTGGGTTGGGTTGGTATTAAGTAGTAACCTGAAGAGACTGTAGAAAGTTGGTTGAAAGAGTGTGAGTTGTTTGGATTAAAGATTGAAGTGTGAGTGAGTGGATGGTGATGAGGATGAAGAGAAGAACGCTGCTAGAGAGGGAAAATCCGTGTCTATTTATCTCTCGAGAAGACGCATCTCCTGATGTCGATATGGGGTTTCCGGCGCTCCTTGACCAAGGCCTGTCGGGCACTGAGATGCATGCTCCGCTTGATGCTGACGACGCGGAGGCTCAGCTTCGAACATTCCACTGATGGATCGTGGATCGTGAAGTAACATCACGGCCCACAAGGCTCTGCCAAGGTGCTTTGCATGACTAGAGATCTCCTAGGGAGTGAGCGGGAGAACTCCACAAGGCGTCCGTGCCTCGGGCACAACAACCCCTATGAGCAATCCCACATAGCGAGAGTCCATACATCCGGTACTATCATTCATGCCCTTCAAGTTATGATAGGGATAATTCCTCGGTTCGATTCCGGCATCGCGGAGAGTGTTGGTCTAGCCGCCTTAAATCGCCGCTATTTAACATTAACTGAGGGATGCGATGGCTGAAGTTGTGTCTTGTAATATCACGAGGGGTTCATGGCTAAAATCCAGGCCTTTCTAAGAAAACATGAAAGAACAACATGAAAACACAGTTATACCCAAGTGAGGCAGCTGAACATTCAACGACCACCTTCCAGAAGATCTCGGTCCTTAATCCAGATCATACCACATTCACAGCGTTACAACCAGTCATAAGTTCATCCAAACATCCAGCACAGCCGCATTCAACGGGATAAACAACGGTAAAGTGGGAGTTATGTATAATCCTCCGAGCTATGTGTGGAATCTGTGGGGGTCATCCGAACAATTCATTCAAATGTTGTAATGTCCGAAGGCTTGCACAAGCCCTACAGTCTACAGAACGATCAATGCTCCCTTCCCGCGGTACGGTTAAAAACATGCTCAAATTTTGGCATGGCCAGCGGTTTAACAAGCTTCCCACTAACCGCGGGAACTATATTTAGTCATGCAAGGCATTCCCTCATGTCACCCCCGGAAGGCGGGGACCGCAGGACCCAGAGAGTGCTCCCTCCTTCCCCTTTATTTCACGTCCGAGCGGCCGGGTGCCGGATGCCGGGAACATCGCAGCGGAAGAGGTCCGATGGGAGGCGGGTCTCCTCGGAGGTGTCTGTGCTTCACGGCATGTGGGAGCAAACAGCACAGCTTTCAAGGCACAGGAGCCGCGAAGCGAGATTAGGGCGCTATGCATCCCCGCGAACACGTCAAAAAAAGGCAGGTCTTGTCTAGGGCTGCGCAACCAACAACGATGAGCCCTTCGGCAGAGTTGCCCTCTTGGCATCACGATGTTATCGTCTGATAACTCGGCAAGATCTTCCCGGGCGACTTGCTGACTTTGACCGTTCGGCGCAATGTGATGATGCAGTCAGCCTCACTGCAACTCACAATTTACCCTTCCGAACATCCTGACCTGCTCCGTCCGGTCCGGTTGCGCCGGATTTGTTTGGCTCCACTCGGAGAGCATGCCGGTACGGGATCACCGTTGAAAGACTTGCCCCTTTAGGAAGCCCCTGATCTCGAGTTGATTATAAGGTAGAAACACTGCCCATTGTGAATCACACCGCCATCATCATCATTGTTTTTGGGACTCGAAATTAACATCGTAGAACTGGATCGTAGCTACTAACACGAGCGTTCGGCTGCCCGTTGACTTATCAGCCCTTTGCATGCCAACGTCACCTCGAGACCACTGTCGCCGTTAAGAACCCACCTCATGAGAAACGAACAATTTATAAATTTCGTCAAAATCCACAATCGCAATTAAATTTGAGGACCTACTTGTACGATCTACGCTGTGAGCAGGTTCGCGATCATATCATCATAACCAGTGGACATTTCAATGGAGAATCACGAAGTGGCTCAGTTGTCGCTACGTGGGTCTTATGGGGGTCATCGGGCTGTGATGAAAACTTGGCGTTGTGTCCACTTTGTGACCAAAACTTGACACGGAGTTTAGCGGTACACTAGGAGTCGGCTTCACCGTGAAACCGAACCATGATCTTTTGGGCAGGTCTTCAAACCTGAGGTCAACCGATATTGATGCAAATCCTAATCTTCACTGAACCGAGTGTAGCGAGCGATAGGGACACCTGCATGACTTTCAGGCTTTCTCCAAGCAGTCTCGAAGTCCCTGCGAGGTTTTGCGAATACATTCAAAAGCGTCTGGAAGAACCCCAACTTTTCCTTCAAACCCAAAATAGACCGCTATTCGCTGGGCAGCACCGCCTTCAATCCACACTTTCGCTCTCGGAGCCTTTCCTAAACGTGCGGCGCCGGAAGCCGCTGGCTCTTAGTGTGGTGTTCATCTCCTCTGGCACGCCGACAAAAACGCCCTTCTGAAGAACGAAACGCGGCATTGCCCTCTGTAAACCCGGAGCAACGAAGGGCTTCCTACCGGCCAAGAAGTGCCGCCGCGCTTCATTGAGAACCTTTTTGACGTAGGAAGTTGCGCCACCGCTGACAGGACTGGAAGGGGGGTACGATAACCCCTCAATCAACTTCTCGACCTCATCGTCCGTTGCCAACCTCGCCTTTTGAAGGACCTCGGCAAGCTCAGCACTCTCAGAAACTTGCGCGATGACGTGCCAAGAGTTGCCCGGTAGGCTGTACTGTGTCGGGCGATAGAGCCAGATCACTGCGGTGAAGGCGGCGAGAAAGACGGCCAGAATGCCCGCAACGGCCCAATATCCCTTGAAATCCTTCGGAACCTGCATCGGTTCAAATGTCACTATATCTGCAACAGCGGCCTCGCGATCAGGCTCGTTGAGTGAGTAGCTGCTCATTCTGTTGTAGTATATCGACCGCTCCAGTGTGAAGTATAGCGCCTGTAAAGCTCGCGCGGGCGATCCCGTCTCCGTAATGGTGTCGGCAAATATTCGCATGTAGAGGCTGTCGGGAATAATGTAAGATGGTGTCAGCTTTGGCACGCAAGATGGGCAGAGTCTTAGTGACGCGCCTCGCGACGCATCGAACACCCCACTAAGAAATTCGTTCATTGCCTGATTCGTTCTATATTTGGTCCATATCGTGCCGTTCCGAGCCTTGGTCATGCTCAAACTCAGTCCGTCTCGGTCGATGGCTAGGATTCCGTCTCGGTTGTGGGCTCGCGGCCCCGAGGAAGGGCTCGCGATAGCGTTGAGTTGTTTGCGTACCATTTTTGTCGCGGAACTCCCCGAATCAACGTCCCAACAGTAAGTTGGCTCGGCTCGTGATCTCTGACTGATTAGAGACCTTGAAGCGTGTATATCAAGTTGATGTATTGATCCTACTCTGTGGTGTGTAGAAGCTTTTAGAATTTGTAATAAAAGCTTCTCAAGTCCTTGGCTGTCTGGGAACTTACCGCCTGGGCAGCGCGCATATCGTCATATTGACTGCCATGTTCCTCGAAAGGTATATGGTCTCGTTGATTGCATTTTCTGGGTCAGTTGGAAATCTGAGTTCCAACTCCTGCTTTGTCCATGGTCCGTGGTTTGTCGTATTCAGCATTTTTATTGTTGATTGATTTAAGGGTTTGTGGTCGCCCAGAATGTCGGGTTGACTCACGTGCCAAAGAAGCTTGATATCAGTTTCTCTGGTATGATTGTGTAGAGACCACTCAAACCCCATCGAATGATGACCGAAAATATGATTTTGACAAACCTGCCAGAAATTTTCTGACATTCCGGATTGAACACCAGAGATAGGACACACGAAGGCGATTTCGTCATTCTCCGGCCAATCCAAGCTTGCAGCAGCGGCTACAGAATGGTTGAGGTGAAATACACCACATATACCAGTTTCCACCTTAGAATCGCCCAAGTCGATCTCACAAAATGTAAGATTACTGACTTCCGGCTGTAGACAAACAACACGTGAATCACTAACACGCGCCATACCCCTAAATTCGGCGAGCGACTGCCTTGCGTCCGTCGAGGGTAGTGGAAGAAACGCTCGGATAGTCGGGCCAGTATCATCTATCCCATCGACATCTATCTGAGGCTCCGAGTACTCGGCGAACGTTTCGGCAGAGCGCGGTCCTTGAAACCAATAGTAGTCTGGATCGGCTCCCATCTCCACATTATTTTCGGCATACTCCCGTGTCGAAATAGCTGGACTCTCGCGACCTCGATAGTAGAACAAGGTAGGCACCGTCCGCGCGAAAGAGATGATCTCGCTCTGCTGGAGGTCAGACACGAGCAGCGTCGAGACAAACTGCACGGCGAAAGTTGTCAAGATGAGAAGCACAATCATCAACCTGACGACTGCGTCTAGTTGTGAGTGCTTTATGACCAGGTATCCCAGCGAGAGCGGGCCGCTGTTGGAAAATCGGGCGATGGAGACTTGGGCGACGGCATGGGGGTGGACACCGCGACGCTCCACGGCGATCGAGGCGATCATTGTTGTAGCTGTGGCAGCGATCGTGCCAACCGCAGTGCGAATCGTGACCGAGGCAAGTGTCACGCTGGGCTGAAGCCGGTTCGCCAGCACCCATGAACGCCAGCGTTGGTCGTCCTGGGGAGTCCACCACATCCAAGTGACGAAGGTAAAGGCGGCTGCGATAGAGACAAGAGAGAGGAAGATACTGGCTTTTATGAAAAGGTCCAGGGTTTTGGGTAATTCGTCGGGTGTCGTTGAATGTTGGTCCGTGGGCTCATCAGGCAGCCCGCGAAGCGGAAAGCTATGTTCCCCATGTCTGTTGTCCGGTTTTCCGGTGATTCGTCGAGTCTGTGCAATATTACAGGGCGTCGCTGATGTCTGTGAAGGTGTACTGGGATTTAAAGGTTGATACATGGTCAGGAATGGAACAGTGCAAAGTTATCAAATGTAAGTTGTTGCAAGATGTAGATGACCTAGGCAGGAATAGGAGGGCAAGGTGATGAAATAGCACCATGATCTTGATGATGGGTATCGGGATGAGCATTTGTGGGATATTTATATACAGCGCAGAAGTTTACCAAGACTCTATTATAGGTCAGGTCTCGGGCAGAACAAGTTTGTCTCTTCGGAATGCAGCTGAATACTAACTTGAGATCGGCAGGGTAAAAGGTTGCAGCCTAGCCTCGTCCTTCCTAAGACGGCCGCTGTCCTCCACACTCGTTTGTTTGCCACATCAAGGTCTGGGTAAGACAACATGACACTTCCGCCTTACACTACCACTCGGTCTGCGAGAAGACTGTGGCACACGTAGCAGGGCCTTCAGTACAAACACGTCTTACTTGGCTCAATAAAAAACCAGAGTGCAGAAGAAATCAGTGTTCTGGCCTTGCCATCTAGCCCTTATGATTATCTAACTAATTTAGAAGAGGATATTTTACATTTTCCCGTAGAAGTCGCTCCCTTTCGAAGCCTTTGCTAGAGGATGGTGTAACAGACTTTTCTTTTTGCGACCCGCGTGACTGCCTCGATCTCGGCTTCTGCCTTGTACAAAGCCCGCACAACCCAACTCTAGGGAACCTTCTATGATTCGCGGGCAATGCTCTTCTCCAAGATCTTGGCTGAGACAGACGATTTGCCTGCAAAGGTGGGTAGCTGGGAAGCTGCGATCCCTCAACTGCTGTCTGCAGTCTCAATTCCCTACAAACTGCGCCACTTCTCACAGTTTCCTCGCCATACAAATCGACGTTGTGGCGCAAATGCTGCTGATTAACTTCGGGTTTTGCTAGATACGCAGAAGGTTATTGCTGGCCCGGAGATGGGTGAGATCTCAATGTGCACATACGTTATTTTGACAACTAGGTGAGCATCAACGTTCTTAGGTAGCGCCGTCAATCTGTCATCATGATTGATCCTGCCACGCAGCAAGCATATCACGTACCTACTACATGGTGTGAAAAGTTTTAGAAATGTGTCGGTCAACTCTGACCATCAAACTCGCACGGATCGGAAGCCCATCCGACTTTGAAAAGGACAAAATCCACAAAAAAAATATTTCCCAAAGTGGAGATGTTCGGCGATTAGATGGATGGATAAGATAATTATTCACGGGGAAAACGGTCAAGTCCAATTGACGATTTCCACAGTGCATGTGCAAATGCATCTTGCGCTCATTTAATTGTCGGGACGTCACCCGACAGTTGTTTGTGAATGCAGCTGTATTATTTCGTTGGGCCAATCAATCTGAATTGCTTTCCAAGCCAGCTCAGCAACCGTCAGGTAGCTAAACTAGGGCGATGCAGCACGGTGAGCCTCCAACAGAAATTCCATCTGATAACGGTCTTGAGTCTGGGGACCCCGCCGCGGTTGCCGAAAGTAAAAAGTACCGAGGTCACGGAAACGGTGGGAGGGTCAATTTCCCGCTGCCGCTGCATCCCATCGCATCCCGTCCGCTGGCTGCACTAGTATTAACGACTTCAGTGTGAGTACGGTCCACGGCACACGCCGCGGCACATCGGTAAAGACGGAGGGCGCCGCTGCAGCTGCGGGCTTGTAAGTTGTGTCACCTGTGCCGTCAGTGGTGTGCTCCTGCCGAAACTCTCTTCTAAACCCAGCTCTCGCCCAGCCTCCCGCGTGCATCTTTACCGACACGGCGACACCTGCTGGCTGGTCACCCCCCGTCGAAGCCCAGTCAATCAGCATCCACCTCGGCGCATGAACATGGCTAATTTGAACAACGGTTGAATTCCTTTCTGCAGCAAAGCTTTGTTTTTTCTGTTCTCTGAGGTCCACCCAAAAAAAAGAGAGCAGCTGTCTCTCCTTCTCTTTTCAACGACAGAACTCCCACCGGCGACAACGTCTTCCCCCAAGATTGCGTCAATTTTCGGCCTCACACCGACGACCTCCACACCTTACGTCGTGTGCTTGCTTCCCAAAGCTATCGATATCCATCGAAACGTCGAACGAGAGCCCACAATCCCTCCTCGTCTTCCGATCCTCGGGCCAAAGCTTTTTACCACCGACACCGAGCTCCAAAAGCTTTCCACAAACCCTGGAAACATCCCAGCATTGAGCTCTTTTTTTCTTTCCTTCTCTCCTCTTTTCTCCCTCAACCTCCCTCACACACCACCACACAGCAAGAGTGACACAAAGGCGTCTGCCGTCGACGGCCATCACCACCGCAACCATGTCGACAGAAACAGAAACCGCAGACCAGGCGCCCGTCGTCTCCGACCTCCCCTCCGGCGACCCGATCGTCCCTCCTCCCGCGCCGGCCGCCGCATCCTCAAAACAGCCTCAACCGCGCCCGCCCCAGCTGCCCCTGCGCGTCCTCCTCGCCCTCTCCCCTTCCAACGTCGACGCCTTCGTCGCCCACCTCACCCGCTGCTTCGCGACCCCCTCCGGCATCGACGCCGTCCTCTGCTTCCTCTGCTACACCTCCCGCTTCTCCGCCTCGGCCCTCGAGTCCCTCTACACCTCCTCCCTGCGCCGCTCCGCCCGCCGCCTCGTCTCCCTCGCCTTCTCCCTGCCCAAGGACGCCACCATCCTCCTCTCCCCCGCGGCCCCGGGCGCCCCCCCCCCCCCCCGCGCCCCGCGGCCCGCCCGCGCCCGGCCGGCCCCCCGGCGCCGCGCGGCGGGCGGCCGCACAATCACCCGCCTCTGGGCCCTGCTGCCCATGTACCTCTGGCTCCGCCGCCTCATGAAGACGTCCTTCACCACAAAGACCGCAGACGAGAAGGACAAAGACGAGGCCTCCGGCGCCGCCCTCGACCGCCTCATCTCCTGGTTCCAGGTCACCGTCTGCATCCTCCTCCAGTCCCTCGAGAGCGCCTCCTACCTCGCCTCCAAGGGCGTCCTGCCCATGTCCCCCGCGCGCCAGGGCTTCGCCGCCCGCTGGAGCGTGCGCTTCTGGTCCTGCTACGTCGGCAGCGAGCTCGGCCGCCTGGCGGTCGAGTACCTGCGCCGCAGGAAGGCCCTGCGCGAGGGCAAGGTCGACGTCGCGAGCGCCGAGTACCAGGACGAGCTCGGCGTGTGGTCGCGCACCCTCGCGAGGCAGGCCGCGTGGTTCCCGCTCACGGTGCACTGGAGCATGGACAAGGGCTTCGTGCCGGAGATGGGTATTGGGTTGCTGGGGAGCATCCCTGGCATTGTGCAGATGCGGCAGCTGTGGAAGGAGACTGCGAACGCGTAAAAGGAGAGGGGGATATGATACGGAGCAAGAGAAGGTTCTTAGATGGGATATGGAAGGAAAGGTACTTTACAAGAATGATAGACGAGGCCATGCGGGTATGTGGCCATGCAGTGACTTTAATTTTCTTACCATTTAGATATCATCCGCGCGGTGCCGCCAGAACACCGCCCGCCGGAAGTAAATACGAGTTCTCAGATATGTTCATGACATTTTCTCTTCCTCCTTTCCTACCCAACACCACGCTATGCTCTTCCCCTGCTCCAACACCCACGCGCCCGCTCACATGGGCATGCTCCTCACCTCCTCCATCGTCCAATACCGCCTCATATTCTCCGCGCCCAGCGTCTTGACCTCCTGGTCCAGGTGCGTCCACAGCACCTCGCCCCAGCTGTCCATCTTCTCCCGCAGCACGCCCAGCTCCAGCTCCGTCTCGCGCGCGCGGCACGCCTTCAAGTAGGCCTCGAACTGGTCCATGCCCTTGTGGATCGCCCGGTGCTGCTGCAGCAGCGCGTCCGCGTTGCGCCCCGCGCGGAACTCGGGCATGCGCCGCGCCAGCATCGGGAACACGAAGCGCTCCTCGATCCCGTGGTGCGCCGTCAGGTGCTGCGCGAACTGGAGGCCGGTGTCGATGAATTGTTTTAGGGACATGTTGCGCGGGCGCCGGCCCGAGGTCGCGGCGTCGTGGAGGATTGTCCATTGTGCGCGGAAGTGGTTGTGCTGGGTAGCGTTGTGGTCAGCGCATGTCTGTGACAGGACGAGGATGTGACATGGTGGAGGGAAGAAACTTGGTGATGGCGGGGGGCGACGGTGGCGGGGTACCACGATGCTCCAAGCAAAGGTAATGGAAAGGATCTGTGCGGGTTTATGTTTTCGACTTACAAAGTAATCCATCTTCTCCGCCATCTGGTTGTACACTCTAAACTCGGCCGGCGACAACGGGGGCAGCGCAGGCTCTGCCGGCGCGGCGGCGGGAGTCTCTTCTGCTTTTGGTGTGGTAGTAGAAGCCTCTAGGGGCTGTTGCTCAGCGGCGCTCGACGACATTGTGAAGTACGACTTGCGGATATCTGGAATCAACCTAGACGGCGGCCACGGCTTGCGGAGGGCAGAGCAGAGTTGTCCGGGGTTGCTGCTGTAGCCAAGGTTGGGATGAACTATGCGACGAGTATTTGACAAAATCCTCTTGGACAGGGCAGCAGCCGCTTTCATGTCTTGTTGGAGGGAAAAATCTAAGAGAAGGAATGGCAACATACGAGAGGCGCGCCGCTTCAACTTTTTAACAGCGAAGATGAACCCTTTCTTTGCCCCCAGTTCGCCCGCGCGGCGGGTATGCTAAGCTGTTTCCAGAAATGGTCGGTCCCTCTCGGACAACGAAGAGCAGCCGTCAGATCGGACAATTGTCACTGCTTTGGACCCTGGAGGGGAGGGGCTACCCAGGAAGTAAGTACACCGCGCGGGTGGTAAGACCCTACCTAGACGCGCGGGCCAAAATGTGGCGTTGGGACGAATTGGAGCGGTCAGATTTGTCACTCGTGAGCTTTGCCGTATTGAACATTCACCCAGTCTTAGCTAGATCCAATATCTAAACGTCAAAAGACGGCGATTCTATCATTTCGTACTCACGCTGTCCAAAAATCCAGCCTTTCCCTTCTCTCTCTTTTTCCTTGCTCCATCCAAGTCTAGAAATTTTCTAATGCGCCTCGCTTGGTTGGTTAGTTCAATGTCATCTTCTTACTCAGCTCTTTCAAAGCCGGGCGGGTGCGCCACACACCCACATGCCCCCGTCTCGCACGCGACCTCGCTCTTGGGGATTTGGGGCGAGTGTGCCGCGCGCGCGGTACGGTGTGGCTGTCCGGCTTTTCTCCGCTCTGCTCCGCTCCGCACAGTCTTGGTGCCGGCGTTCAACGGACGAGAGGACCCTCGATGCTTGGACTGAAAGTGGCAGATCTGGATTACAGGCGGAAAAAGCCACGCGAGGCAGCACATCAGAGTCAAAGCATCACGAACGGAACCGTCACATAGTACATACGCACGTCACAGAAACACGGGTCATTTACATCATGACTCTATCAGCTTCTATTCCCTGAAGCTACAAACACCTTACCAACCAGGACTCGTGATCTTTCTGAACCCCGCGGCCGGTAATTTTAATTAAAAGCAACCAACCGTAATGCAGATACAAGCGTGAGAGAGAAAAAGTTTCCCCGTTTCCCCATTTCTTCCCTTTAACCCCGGACCGCGGCACCCAACGCGCCGCCCGTGAACTGAGTACCGCCGGCCTGCCGTTGGGTG